>JAKUCV010001846.1:0-72962 GCA_028386065.3 Turnera subulata
ATCCAGAATTAGTTAATAACCAGGTACGACCCTAGCTTGTCCAGTGACGGGGCCCGGAAGATAAAATTGGTAATAAAAATAATTAAGCATTCATTGGTCGTGATATAGTTGTTATGGTAGTTTACTTGTGATGTGATTGGTTGAGCTTGATATGATTGGGTGAGTGTCCTCTGTTGTGTTGTTTGGGTTGTAATCCACTATTATGTTGTTTGTGATAGATTCATCTATTTTGATTGTTGTGTTTACCTCGAAAGTGTTATGGTTGAATATATCACTGTTTATCTTTCGTCGGTGAGCGTTTCGGACTCACCCCTCGCCTGCGGGGTTTCATCCCGTAGGATGAGTTGTTGTAGTGCAGGAACGTACCGGGCGAGCTGAAGCGTATCCCTTGGACAGGGCTTGGATCCATAGGTTGCATGTGTCGCATACAGTGTTAGTGAGTTTAAAGTCTTCCGCTGTGCAATGTTTTCGCTAATATTGGGCCATTGGGCCGGGATTTGTTATTTATGATGTTTTACTATTTTGGGCCGTTGGGCCGAGTTATTGTAGTTCACACTGTATGCTTGGGTTTATTGGGTTGGGTTGTCACAGTTCCGGCGCGTGTTTACTGTGTACGGTAAATACGGGTCGGGGCGTCTCACTACCCACCTTAAAAAAATTTTGTCCCCGAAATTCCGTCTTATCCGTGGGTCCTACCACGATAAGATTCTGGCACACTCTGCCAGGTATCCAACCTCAACATGAGATACCGCTTATACCCTTAAGTGACATCTCATCCGCTTATAAATACCAAACCTCATGACTGGCATACTCACACACAGTCATGGACTCTCCATTAAGATCAAGGACAGCCTCCGACTCCGAAAACAACAGCTACATCGGCGGCACAGCTTTCCCAACAAGCTCCGATGAAGAGCCTCCAAAGAAACGGTTCATGACGAACATCATCGGCCTGAAGGAGCATATGGTCGTTTCCCCAAAACGACGGAAGAAGCGAGTCCCCAAGAAAGCTGAAGATCGCAAAGGCAAGGCGGTAGCTGAGAGCAGCACTCCGCAACAGAAGCTAACACAACTGAACTTCTCGCTGAAGAAGATCAGCTCGGCGGTGGCGCAGATCGAACTGGCGTGCGCGGAACTCTTCCCGCATATGCAAAATGTCAAAAACCTTGTAAAAGATCTAGAGAAGCAAGTAGCTCCGTAGAGTACTCTTCTCCTGTTGTAATCCTTTATGAAATAAATAAAATAAATTTCCTTTTAAAATCAAAATCTTTTATGTTACCAAGCCTGTTGTTAAATGAAAAAAAATAACATCTCAAAGCAAAATAAAAATCAACTATAAGAATATATAAAATCAAATATAAAGAAATTAAAAGTAAAATTTGTTTAACAAAATCAAAACAAAAGAAATTAAAACAAAACTCGTTTAACAAAATCAAACAAAAAGGAAATAAAATAAAACATGTTTAACAAATTCAAAACGAAAAGAAATTAAAACAAAATATGTTTTCATGATCGACGCTCAGGATCGATCGTATCCATCCTCGATCCCGAGAAACGTGTCACGTACAGTTAACGGCAACGATCACGAGCACGTCCTGTGTCCCTTGAAAGACACGTTACCCACTTGTTCACAAATTCTGCATATGCCAAAAACGTCTGACAAGGCTTGTATCTCTACGAGATATTCGAACAGCTGTAAACTTGTCGCACATGCACTCTACTCGAGGTGTGATCCCATCCGTCTGGCCTCAACGGTCACGGATGCAAGTGATAAAAGATGCAAGAAAATATAGAAAGACCATAACAAGAAAAGACAAGGTAGCCAGAGCGAAAGAAATCATGTGATGGAAAAAGACTGAAAAACTCTGGCATGGGTCCGAAAAAAAACGCGTAAAGTATCAAAGCAATAAATGAAAGCAACGGTAAATTTTCAAAAAACCAAAATCTTGAAAATCAACAACGGTAATCACGCTCCCCATAAGAGTATAAAAGAGAGAGCGGTGATGAGTAAATTATTAAAAGCATTAAAAGCAACAAACACTCAAGCAAACAAAACCACAAAACGCTGAAAAAACACAAGACCAATACGTCCAAACACAATGCCTGCTCCATCATCAGTCTTCTTCATCGAAGGGGCCAACCTTGGCAGAAGGAACCGTCTGGCATACAGCATGGTCAATGAGCGTGCTGAAGAGCTACCGAACGAGCTCGGCAGGATGCCGCGACTAGTCTTCGTCGACGAGCTCTACTCTTCGCGGTTCTTCGTCACTCCAATCGAAGAGGTGTTCTTCCTAGAGGATCATGGGACACTGAGGACTTCCTACTACGGCTCAGCAAACTCCGTGATGTTCTTCATCTCGGATAGGCTTCAAGAGTTCAACCTGGAGTCCACTTGCCAAACTGTGGAGCAAGGCGCTTACTACCAGCTCTCAATGACAGCCCAGAGCATACCCAGAATGACTCGGCTACCTCCAACCTGGCCCAAGGTACGGCTACTGGTGTGGAACTGTAGAGGAGTAGCAAGACGTGCTCAGGAGTTCTCACGCACCCTGAGGGACTTGAAGAACCAGTACAAACCGAACATGGTTCTTCTGACGGAGACGCAGTGGCAACTACGGGACGATCACGCTCTAATTCCACTCCGATTCCCTCAAGCTAACCGGTTCGAGATTCCTGGCCAGCACGACAGAGGCGGCATGTGGTTCTCGTGGAGCGGCAGAGTCACGGTCAACGTCAACAGCGACGCAAATAGCTTCCGGGTCAACGTCGTTGCAAACCGTTAAATGTATTTTCTATTTTTATAAATTATCAAAAATTCATGTAATATTTCCCTTTAAAATATAAAGTATCAATGTACTATTTCCCTTTGCAATCAAAATATTAATATTTTCCTTTATATCAAAATATCGGTACTATCAATAATATTTGTATTTTCGCATATTATGGCATCATTTACCTCTTATGTGTATGTCCCACGACTGGATCCATAATGCACTAACTAAATGATGTAAAATATTAACAAGTGGAGTGAACTATGCAAACAAGACAACAACACACATAGACTGCCCGACAAGACCTAACGCCCGCTCCGCTACCAAAATGAAACGCCCCAGCCCGTATTTACCGTACACAGTAAACACAAGCCGGAACTGTAACAGCCCAACCAAGATAAGACCAGCATACAGTGTATATGACAATAACTCGGGCTCAACAGCCCATAATAATAACAACAAAAATAACTCACCACGGCCCAATGGCCCAACAATGACAAAGTATGCACAGCGGAAGACTTTAAAACTCACAAAGACACTGTATGCCATACTGATGCAAACTATGGATCCAAGCCCTGTCCAAGGGATAACGCTGCAGCCTGTCTGGAATGCACCAATCCTATACCAAAAATAACTCATCCTACGGGATGAAAGCCCACAGGTGAGGGGTGAGTCCGAAGTGCTCACGACAATGGAAAGACCATCAATATGGACACTAAAGTACTCATGGTCCAAAAATAAGTGAAAACCGACCCAAAAGACTCAAACAAAATCCAATTATCCAATTTTATCTTTTCCCGGGCCCCGTCACGGATAAGCTAGGGTCGTACCAGGTTATCAACCTGTTCCTGGTGCCAGATCAAAAAGAACCCAGGGATAGACATCCCAAAAATAACAAACCGGGATAGACATCACAAGCATAGACATGCTTATCACACGAACCCAGATCATGGCCACCACAAAACAGTCTCTAACCATCCGGTCGTACCTCTACTTACCACGTGACAATTATATTACCATCATTAAAAACCAAACTCACAGGGATCGACATCCCTAACCAAAGTACCGAGGATCGACATCCTCATCACAATTCATTAATTATTCCATTATATTTAATCCAAAGGACACAGAAAGTCGACACGGGGATAAACATCCCAAAAACACCAAAATACCAAATACTGGGATAAACATCCCGACAACAATCAAGACCACGGGATAAACATCCCGAACCAACCACAGCAAACGCAATACTCAACAGTGCAACAATCCACAAAACAAATTACCGAGTAATATAGGCACATATTGAAGGAAATCCATCCTCACCTTGGCCGATTACTCAACTCTGGAAACTATGACCGGTCCGACGCCGGCTCCTCGGGAAACTGCCCGATATCCAAACACCTATACAACAAAATCATACATACACATAAATGCACATAAGAGTATGTCATGATGCCAAACTGCGTAATAACCCATCCCGATTACTTATCCTTTATTATTTATTATCTTTTTATCGAAAATAATTAACCATACGTATTTCCAAATATAATTTCGGTACCATACTTTAATTAAAACTCTTTCAAAATATATTTTCATAAAATAATTATAATTTCCCAAAATTATAATTACTATAATTTTTCTGAAAATTATAACATATGTATATATTTTCCAAGAGTAATAACATATACATACTGTGTTTCAGAAAAATAATAACACATAATTATAATTTCCAGAAATATTTTCAAGGTATAAATATATTTTTTTTCCAATTAATAATAGTTTCCAAAACAAAACTTAATTATTTACCAAAGTATATATATTTATATTTTCCTAAAAATACCAGAATTAAATTGGCAATAATTTTCTTAAAATAAAAATACAATTTTTTTCCAAAATTATATACAAGATTAATTAATAAATACACATATATATATTGTTTTTTTTTAAAAAAATTAAACGGACTGGGCCATGAATAGTGCCGGCCCAGACCAAGGCAGCAGGCCTGCCAAGGTTCGGCCCAGCACCAGCCCACAGCCCGAGTCCAACAACAAAACCCAATCCACTATTCGCGACCCGTTTACAAACAAATGGACCCTTGCAAAACCCGGGTCTTACCTCCGGGTTGCGGCAGTGACGACGACGATGGCGGGCGCGGAAGGGAGGGCGAGTGAGGCAGGGAGTGCGGCGGACGAGGGCGACTCCCTAGGCAGTGGAACGGCGGCGCGAGGTGGCACGACGGCTGAGCAGAGGCGCGGGGAGCTGGATCCGCGGGTTTCGCCGCCGGGTCGACGGCTCCCACAGGCGCGTCTCGCGGCGGAATGGAGCGGTGGAGGCGGGGTTCAGGTCGCGTCGGTGAGGCGGTCCTGACGGTGGCGGTGGTGAGACGAGACAAGGCCCGGAGCTCCACTCGGTGAACAGTGACGAGGAGAGGCCGGGGGCTGACGATGAACAGTGCTCTTTTTTTTTTCCTTTTTCTGAATTTTCAATATTTTCACTTCTTTTTTTCTATTTTATTCTTTCTTTTTTTTCTTTCTGATTTCCTTCTTTTTATTTTTTTCCCTCTTCTTCTTTTTTTCCTTATTTTCTTCCTCTCTTTTTTTTTTTCTGATTTCGTTTCTCTTTTTTTCTTTTCGTTTCTTTTTTTTTCTATTTTTTTCTTTTCCTTTTCTTTTTTTTTCTCTCTTTTTCTTTTTCCTCTCCTTTTCTCTCTTTCTCTTTTTTTTTTCTCTTCTTCTCTTCCTCTCCTCCGGCTCCTTCTCTTTTTCTGCTTCTTTTATAAACTGAATAATACTATTATGCTTGTGATCAACAATAATGCGATTCGTCCGTATTACGGGCGAATCCGATCCGGACCAGAAAATAACAGATACCTCCTTAGTTATTTTCCGGTGTGATTTTCCGAGAAATTCCGAAACCCGAAAAATACCAACTTAGTTTTGAAAAATCCGCGGGAAAATCACGAGCGCGGGAAAACCCTCGGTTTCAAAAGACGACTCCCGATTTACCTTGAATTAATTACCCAAGATTAATTCAACAGTAAATCACGGTAAATAGACTTTTACAGCCCGGGTAAAAATCTAAAATTTTTACCCGGGCTGTTACAAATTATTTAGATTAATTTTGCACAGTTATAAAGAAATATTTTTGAGGACTATTATGATAAAATTCTATAAAAAAAATTATTATAAGGACTACATATCATTCATTAGTATATGACCTGTCATTCATTATTTGTTATTTGTTATATTATTATTAAGTAGGGGTATTTTTGTCTTTTAATTTTGGTGCTCTTTTTTTGTGAGTTCGTGTGCATCCCTATGAAATTATTATATATTAGAATCGCTTAATATGGTTTTAATTTAGTTCTTCGTTCTTCTATTTATATAGATTTTTCATTTTTATATGATTATTTTTTTCATTCTTTAGTCATGTTGTTGATAATGAGTATCTTTGTCATTAGTTTTCTCTTTGAATATTCTAATTTTTTTCATAATATTATTAATGCTCTTCATAATTTTTCATATTAATTATTTGGATTAATTTTGCGCAGTTATAAAGGAATATTATAGAGGACTATTATGATAAAACTCTATAAAAAAATTATTATAAGGACTACATATCATTCAATAGTATATGACCTGTCATTCATTATTTGTTATTTGTTATATTATTATTAAGTAGGGGTATTTCTGTTTTTCAATTTTGGTCCTCATTTTTTGTGAATTTGTGCTTTTATATATAGTATAGATATAGATATAGACTACATATTATTCATAAGTGTATGACACGTCAATCACTCCTTGTCATATTAATAATAAATAAGGGTATTCTCGTCTTTCAATTTCGATACCATTTAATTAGATCAGTTCGTGTTTTTATATATAGTATAGACTACATATGAAACGCCCCGAGCCGTATTTACCGTACACAGTAAACACGTGCCGGAACTGTGACGACCCAACCAAACCAAGCCCAGCATACAGTGTATACAACATAAGCTCGGGCTCAACAGCCCAAAATAAAAACATCAATAACTACATAACCGGCCCAATGGTCCAACAATAGCAATATAATGCACAGTGGAAGACTTAATAACTCACAAAGACACTGTATGCGACACTGTTGCAAACTATGGATCCGAGCCATGTCCAAGGGATAACGCCGCAGCCTGTCTGGAATGCATCAAACCTGAACCACAATACAACTCATCCTATGGGATGAAAGCCCGCAGGTGAGGGGTGAGTCCGAAGTGCTCACAACCATGGATAGACGATCAATATGCAACACTAAAAATTACTCAAAGTCGAAACAGGCAAAAACTGCCAAAATACACCCAACCGAAAGACTCGACCCAAAACCGGTCCAAGACCAAAAAGACTAAAACAGAAATCCAATTTTTCAAATTTTATCTTTCCTGGCCCCGTCACGGATAAGCTAGGGGTCAGACCTGGTTATCAACATATTCCGGGTGCCAGACCAAATCCAAGAGAACCCAGGGATCGACATCCCAAAAATATAGAACCCAGGGATAGACATCCCAAATATAATCACGGGATAGACATCCCAAGCATAGACATGCTTATCACAAGTAACCCAGGTCAAAGCCACCACAAAATAGTCTTAAACCATCGAGTCGTACCACTACTTACCACGTGACAATTATATTATCATCATCAAAACCAAATCACAGGGATCAACATCCCTAACCAAAATACCGAGGTAGACATCCCTATCCAAAACCGAGGATCGACATCCTTATAACAATTTATTATTTATTCCATTATTCTTTATATCAAAAAGACACAGGATAAACATCCCGACAACAATCAAGACAATGGGATAAACATCCCGAAACAAACCACAACAAATGCAACATCCAACAATGCAATAATCATTAAACACAATAACCGAGTAATACAGGCACATATTGAAGGAAATCCATCCTCACCTTGGCCGATTACTCAACTCCGGAGACAATGACCGGTCCAAAGCCGGCTCCTCGGGAAACTGCCCGGTATCAAACCTTAGGAACGGTGGTCGGCGGCGCGACAACGCGAGGGGAAACTGGCGCGGGCAAGAGGAGACGCTGGCGACGCGAGGAGCGGTGGAAGGGCGGCACTGCGTCGTCGGCAAGAGGTGGCAGCCGTGGAGAAGTCAGATCCGCGGGTTTCGTCGCGGGTCAACGGCTCTAGCAGGTGCATCCGGCGGCGGAATCGAGCGGGAGAGGCGGCAACAGGTCGGCGACATCAAGGCGAGCGTGCTGGTGGCGGCGGTGCAGCGAACGGCGGCCTGGAGCATCTCGAGGTGAACAGTGACCCGAGGGTGACGGCACTGTTCACCCGGGTTTATTCCTTTTTTTTTCCTTTTTTCTATTTTCTTTCTATTTTTCTATTTTCCTTCTTTCTATTTTTTTCATTTTTTGTTTTATTTTTTTCCTTTTCTCCCCTTTTTTTTTCCTTCTTTTTTTTTCCTCTCCAATTTTCGATTTTTTTTCTTCTTTTTTTTTCTCTTCTTTTCTCTCTTTTTTTTTCTTTCTCTTTTTTTTTCTTTCACTCTTTTTTTCTCTTTTCCTCTCTTTTTTTTTTTCCCTCTCCTTTCTTCCTCTCCTCTTCCTTTCTTCCTCTGCTTCCTGCCCGATTCCTGCTTTTAAACTATTTTTTTACTATTCAACATGTGAAGCTTCAATAATGCAGCTTGTCTGCATTACGGAGCGAGTCCGGTCCGGACCAGAAAATAACTGATACCCCTCAGTTATTTTCCGGTGTGATTTTTCTGAGGATTTCGAAACCCGAAAAATACCAATCTGGGTCCGAAAAATCCACGGAAAAATCACGAGCGCGGGAAAACCCTCGGTTACAAAAAATAACGCCCGATTTACCTTGAATTAATTACCCAAGATTAATTCATTCGGTAAATCACGGTAAAAAGACTTTTACAGTCCCGGTAAAAATCTAAATTTTTACCCGGGCTGTTACTGTCTTCCCACCTTAAAAAGAATTTCGTCCCCGAAATTCCATTTTATCCGTGGGTCCTACCACGATAAGCTTCTGGGACACTCTGCCAGGTGTCCAAACTCAATGCGATATGTCGCTTTTACCCTTAAGCGACATCTCGTCCTCTATAAAAACCGAACCTCATGACTGGCAAACTCACACACAGTCATGGACTCTCCACTGAGGACAAGAACCACCTTAGACTCTGAGAACAACAGCTACATCGGCGGTACTGCTTTCCCGACAAGCTCCGATGAAAAACCGCCAAAGAAGCGCTTCAAGACGAACATCATCGGCCTGAAAGAGCACATGGTCATCTCCAGCTGACGACAAAAGAAGCGTGCCAACAAGAAAGCTGAGGATCGAAAGGGCAAGGCAACGACTGAAAGCAGCACTCCGCAGCAGATGCTGATGCAGCTGAACGTCTCACTGAAGAAGATCGGCTCTGCAGTGATGCAGATAGAACTGGCGTGCGCGGAACTCTTTCCCTACATGAAAAACGTCCAAAAACTTGTAAAAGACCTAGAGAAGCATGTAACTCAATAGAGTACTTCTTCTCCGTTGTAAAACTATTATGAATTAAATAAAATAAGTTTCCTTTTTAAATCAAAATCTCTTGTGTTACGAGATCTCTTGTTAAAGAAAAAAATAAAACATCTCAAAGCAAAACAAAAATCAACTATAAGAATATAAAATCAAATATAAAGAAATTAAAAACAAAACTCGTTTAACAAAATCAAAACATATAGAAGTTAAACAAAACATATTTCCATGATCGGTGCTCGTATCGGACGTAGACACCCTCGAACCCAAGAAACGTAACATGTGAAACTAACGGTGACGTCGATTCCCTCGTGATAAAGATATCCGTTAACTCGCAAGGCGATGATCACGAGCACGTCCTGTGTCCCTCGAAAGAAACGTTACCCACTTGTTCACAATTTCCGCATAAGCAAAAAACGTCTGTCAAGTCTCGTATCCCTCCATGATGTCCGAACAGGTGTAACCTTGTCGCACATGCGCTCTGCTCGAGGTATGGTCCCATCAGTCTAGCCTCAATGGTCATGAATGCATGTGATTAAAGATGCAAGAAAATATGGTAAAACCATGAAAAGAAACGCCAAGGTAGCCAGGGCCTTAGAAAATCGCGAGATAGAAAAGGGCTGAAAAACACTGGCATTTGTAGCCCGAAATGCGTATAAAGTAACAAAGCAATAAATGAAGCAACGGCAAAATTTTTAAAAACAACACCTTGAAGAGTGAAAACGATTGGAGTTTTGTGAAGAGAAAGGCAAAACATTTTTCTATAAAAGGCAAATCATCGGAAAGCAAAAACCACAACGCATCTTAAAGCAAACAAAACCACAATTCTCAGAAAAACAAAACACCAACGCATCCAAAACACGATGCCTGCTCCATCATCCGTCTTCTTCGTCGAAGGTGCCAACCTAGGCAGCAGAAACCGGCTGGCCTACAGCATGATCAACGAGCGTCCAGAGGAACTACCGAACGAGCTCGGCAGAATGCCTCGTCTGGTCTTCGTCGACGAACTCTACTCGTTGAGGTTCTTCGTCACTCCCATGGAAGAGACATTCTTCCTAGAGGACCATGGCATTCTGAGGACCTTCTTCTAGGGCTCGGCCAACTCCGTCATGTTTTTCATTTCTGAAAGACTTCAGGAGTTCAACCTAGAGTCCACTTGCCATTTCCTGGACCAAGGCACCTACTACCAGCTCTCGATGACAGCCCAAAGCATGCCCAGAGTCACTTGGTTACCCGTAACTTGGCCAAAGGCCCGACTAGTGGTGTGGAACTGCAGAGGAGTCGCTAGGCGTTCCCAGGAGTTCTCGCGTACCCTGAGGGACCTGAAGAACCAATACAAGCCCAACATGGTTCTTCTCACGGAGACCCAATGGCAACCTGAAGACGATCACGGTCTCATCCCACTCCGGTTCCCTCAAGCAAACCGGTTTGAGCTTCCCGGCCAGAACAACACAAGCGGCATGTGGTTCTCGTGGAGCGACAGCATCACGGTCAACATCAACAATGACCCCAACAGCTTCAGGGTCAACGTCGTTCCAAGGCGATGAATGTATTTTTATTTATAAAATATCAAAGTAATACTTATGTTTGTAATGAAAAGATTAGTATTATTAATAATATTTATATTTCCGCTTATTTATGGCATCAATTACCATTTATGTGAATGTTCTGCGACAGCTGGCGTCCCTTGACTGGATCCATAATGCATTAACTAAAATGATATAAAATAATAAACAAATGGAGCGAACTATGCAAACAAGAACAACAAACATACAAAGACTTCCCAACAAGACCTAACGCCCGCTCCGCTACCAAAATGAAACGCCCCGACCCGTATTTACCGTACACAGTAAACACGTGCCGGAACTGTGACGACCCAACCAAACTAAGCCCAGCATACAGTGTATACAACATAAGCTCGGGCTCAACAGCCCAAAATAAAAACATCAATAACTGCGTAACCGGCCCAATGGCCCAACAATAGCAATATAATGCACATCGGAAGACTTAATAACTCACAAAGACACTGTATGCGACACTGATGCAAACTATGGATCCAAGCCCTGTCCAAGGAATAACGCTGTAGCCTGTTTGGAATGCATCAAACCTGAACCACAATACAACTCATCCTACGGGATGAAAGCCCGCAGGTGAGGGGTGAGTCCGAAGTGCTCACAACCATGGATAGACGATCAATATGCAACACTAAAAATTACTCAAAGTCGAAACAGGCAAAAACCGCCAAAATACACCCAACAGAAAGACTCGACCCAAAACCGGTCCAAGATCAAAAAGACTAAAACAGAAATCCAATTTTTTAAATTTTATCTTTCCGGGCCCCGTCATGGATAAGCTAGGGGTCAGACCTGGTTATCAACATATTCCGGGTGCCAGACCAAATCCAAGAGAACCCAGGGATCGACATCCCAAAAATATAGAACCCAGGGATAGGCGTCCCAAATATAATCACGGGATAGACATCCCAAGCGTAGACAAGCTTATCACAAGTAACCCAGGTCAAGGCCACCACAAAATAGTCTTAAACCATCGAGTCGTACCACTACTTACCACGTGACAATTATATTATCATCATCAAAACCAAATCACAGGGATCAACATCCCTAACCAAAATACCGGGATAGACATCCCTATCCAAAACCGAGGATCGACATCCTTATCATAATTTATTATTTATTCCATTATTCTTTATATCAAAAAGACACAGGATAAACATCCCGACAACAATCAAGACAATGGGATAAACATCCCGAAACAAACCACAACAAATGCAACATCCAACAATGCAATAATCATCAAACAAAATTACTGAGTAATACAGGCACATATTGAAGGAAATCCATCCTCACCTTGGCTGATTACTCAACTCCGGAGACAGTGACCGGTCCAAAGCCGGCTCCTCGGGAAACTGTCCGGTATCAAACCTTAGGAACGGCGGTCGGCGGCGCGACAATGCGAGGGGAAACTGGCGCGGGCAAGAGGAGACGCTGGCGACGCGAGGAGCAGTGGAAGGGCGGCACTGCGTCGTCGGCAAGAGGCGGCAGCCGTGGAGAAGTCAGATCCGCGGGTTTCGTCGCGGGTCAACGGCTCTAGCAGGTGCGTCCGGCGGCGGAATCGAGCGGGGGAGGCGGCAACAGGTCGGCGACATCAAGGCGAACGTGCTGGTGGCGGCGGTGCAGCGAACGGCGGCCTAGAGCATCTCGAGGTGAACAGTGACCCGAGGGTGACGGCACTGTTCACCCGGGTTTCTTCCTTTTTTTTTTCCTTTTTTCTATTTTCTTTCTTTTTTTCTATTTTCCTTCTCTCTTTTTTTCCTTTTCTCCCCTTTTTTTCCTTCTTTTTTTTTTCCTCTCCATTTTTCCGGTTTTCTTTTTTTTTCCTTTTTTTTCTCTTCTTTTCTCTCTTTTTTTTCCCTTCTCTCTTTTTTTTTCTTTTCCTCTCTTTTTCTTTTTCCTCTCCTTTCTTCCTCTCCTCTTCCTTTCTTCCTCTGCTTCCTGCCCGATTCTTGCTTTTAAACTGTTTTTTTACTATTCAACATGTGAAGCTTCAATAATACAGCTTGTCTGCATTACGGAGCGAGTCCGGTCCGGACCAGAAAATAACTGATACCCCCTTAGTTATTTTCCGGTGTGATTTTTCTGAGGATTCCGAGACCCGAAAAATACCAACTTGGGTCCGAAAATCCACGGAAAAATCACGAGCGCGGGAAAACCCTCGGTTACGAAAAACGACGCCCGATTTACCTTGAATTAATTATCCAAGATTAATTCATTCGGTAAATCACGGTAAAAAACTTTTACAGTCCCGGTAAAAATTTAAATTTTTACCCGGACTGTTACAACATATTATTCATAAGTGTATGACACATCATTCATTATTTGTCATATTAATATTAAATAAGGGTATTTTCGTCTTTCAATTTCGATACCATTTAATTAAATGAGTTCGTGCTTTTATATATAGTATAAATATAGATAGATATAGATATATAGATATAGCTATAGCTATAGATTATCACGCGCTATAGCAGCCACCGTTCCAGTATTAGAACCTTTATGGTAGGAGGCATTTCAATTAATTTTAATAACTCCATGTGCTGGGGGAGACCAATGCCAAGGGATCGCTGCTTGTAAGGAAGAATGATGGTGGAAATCCCTGGCAGTCCTAGAACTCAGTTCTTGAGCCCCAAATAACTCTTCACACCCTAACAAAACTCTGTGGACAAGAGCCACAGGATGGTCCTCAATACCATAAAAAATTAGTCTATTCTTAGCCTTCCAAATCTCCCACTGAATGCCAATTGTGATATCACCCTACCATCTTCCACTTTCCCATAAGCTTGAGCAGAATCACTTCACCACTGCTCGAAACATGGCTTATAAGAGCGGAAGGGCTAGCGAACCAAACAGCTTGCGCAAAGCTATAAAAGAACAACAAATGCTCGATTGTTTCTAGTTCCTCCTGACAACGAGGCAAAGAGAACAAGGAAAAAGACATCATCTGTGCAAATTGACCCGTGCCGACAAGGAATTGTGGCATAACCGCCAAACCAGATGTCGTACTTTGGGGGTGCATTTTGCATTCCGCACCTGCATCCAGTTAAAGGACATACCTAGACTAGACATGGCTATAGAACGTGGCTTAGATATATGGTCCATGAGCTGATATATGGTCCATGAGCTGAGATATGTGTCAATAAACAACTGTTAACACCGGTGTCATAATAAGATAAATGTTTATAACCATATATATTGAAGAATCTTTATAAAGATTAAGATTAAAAAGAACACATATATATAGTCTATAAGGAAAAAAAAAAAGAAGCAGAAAAGAGCCATATATATATAGTCAAAACTTCTCTAATTATCCAGCTTGCATTGAGCCCCATGAACATGCTAGTACCACTGAAATTCTTGGGTAGCATGAGTATCGTAATTAGGCGCAACCCAAGCACAATCTATAAAGTCTTCAGTGTCGATGTAATTTTTCAAAACATGGTTGGTCCCAAGGGTTTGAAACTCTTTGGTTTGTAGAGAATAAAACAAAACATTGTTTTTATATGTTCGTGAAAAACATATCTTGTTTTTCAAATCAGTAATAGGCAGCTTCATGGATAAGGCAGAAATGCGACTCAAAAAGAATGTATGATCATCCAAGTTTGTTACCGGCCTGCTCCAAACCTTCTTTGAGCAATCAAACCGATAAACTTTAACCCATCTCCCTAATTCTCCCACAACCACTGATAGTAGCTCTCCATCACACATTAGCACGTATCCTTCTTGGATGGATATACAAGGCTTCTCAACAAAACATAAAGCATCCTCGTTGCGCCATCTCCTCGGGTCATAAATGATTAATGTTCCATCTCTTCCCATTAGGTAGTATTTTCCTTCGTGTAAAACTAGATTACTGCCCATTACATCCATGTATCCTTTAAATTTGATACTGCGACTCTGCCAATCGTCTTCGCCCCGATAAAGAGAAGTAAAATGTATAGATGTTTGTTCCGAAGTAATACCCAAAACCTTACAGTCCGGTGATGTTGGAAGTGACGAGAAGCCAATTGCATCAAAAATAAAATCACCATAGAAACTAGGAAGGTCAATCTTCTCTGCTGTAGAAGGTTTGAAGAAAAACATATCAGCATATCCTTTAGCCATCAACAACCACCCATCTTTAAAGGACACAACTCTTCCATGTTCCATCTCAGGAAGATTTCTTGTATCAGTGAAATTGAAAAAAGGATTGAAGAAATTGATTAATGACCTATCACGCCCCATATGCAAGAGACTTGGCAATTCTTTCATGTAGCTTAAATTGGGTTTTAGAGGAGGGATTGAATTCCATGCTTTGCACACAGCCCGGAAGGAACGCACATCTTTGAAAGAATAACCATTAATATCTCCAAATAGATGGGATTCAATAAGGCTTAGTACCAGATCTGGAAGACTTGTCCAATCTCTCTCCCCAATAGTTTCTTCCCTTTCAACCATGCTTATAGCTCTTTATGAACTCCTTAATTATCTCACCTGGATAAGCAAATTACGAAAAAGTAAATAGTTGAGTTTATCTCTAGAATAAAGATTTATTACAGAAGTACTTCTTCCATTGTTTCTACCGAATCAGGGATGGAACCGAAGTTTAAGATTGTGTAGAAAAAGGTGAGTTGCCGATACAGAGACGAGTCACAATATATATATTGTCAAAAGTATCGACAATACGTGCAGTATCAGAAAAAACATATCGAAATTCAAAACTATTTGCTACACAAATTTGTGTATGAGGTTTTTGTGTTGTAGAAGCGACAGACTAGTATCTTATTCTATTTAATGAGATTTAGTATCTAACTCAAAGACTTATCCAGAAAAAAATAATGGCAATAAGTATTAAACAACATAAAAAAAGACTAGAAAACTATATAAATTCTACAGTTGGAGTACTCACCTGCTACGATTATGATTCTCCTTCTTCTCCTTCTTCTCCTTCTTCCGCTTCTTCCGTAATTAGTTTGGTGGTGTGGAGTCTGTGGCTTTACAATCGTGTTATGTTAAGCCTGGCCCGCTCCGTATATATATATAGGTAAATCCCGTTTTAGAATGGATTTGCTTTTTTTTTTTTATATAACCGATTCCGGTATTAAGTCGGTTACATACTTTTTTTTAAAAAAAAAACAAATCCATGCTAATACGGGATTTTAGCTGCGGAGATTATATATATACTAGTTTTTTTCACGTGCGATGAACGTAATAAAGTAATATATAATATAATTATTTTATAATATTAATAATTATTCAAATAATAAATAATAAATAAATTGTGTAAATAGAAATTATTAAATTAGACTATGGTTTTTTAATGTATTTCGACATGATATAGTAATATATTATTATGATGACATTCTAAAATTCATTATTTTTTATACAAATTTTTTTTCCAAATTATAAAAAATAAAAAGAAATTAAATTAGTGTAAGAATAAACTCTGAGCACATCCCTCTTGAGTTCTAACGATTATTCTTCTTCATAATCGTTTTTCTTGATTTTAATTTTTGCTAAGTGCTTAAGCTATTTTTGTAATTATGTTTTTTCAGTACTTGTTTTTTTATTACGATTATTCGTATCATCTAAAGAGATATGAACTCTTTAGAATAACTTTTTCAATAGCAATTCTTAAATTAATTTTTATTTAACAATATTTTTTTATGTTCATGATATTCTAAATTATATAATTTATCATATTAAATTATATATTTAATAAAAAAATTATATTAATTCATTGACATTTATAGTATAAGAGAGTTGTTATAGAAGACTTGTAATTTATTGATATTTTTGATATTTTAAATTATATATTTAATAAACAATGTAATTTTATTAATTTGCTCACTATTTAAGTTCTTTTTTAATTATATTTTTTCAGTACTTGTTTTTAATTACTGTTGTTATTCGTATAATCTAAAGAGATAGGAACTCTTCAGAATAACTTTTTGTATAGCAATCCTTAAATTGAATTTTCTTTAATAATATTTGTTGATGTTCATGATATTCTAAATTATGTAATTTATGTAACAGCCCGGGTAAAAATTTAGATTTTTACCGGGACTGTAAAAGTCTTTTTACAGTGATTTATCGAAAGAATTAATCTTGGGTAATTAATTCAAGGTAAATCGAGCGTCGTTTTTCGAAGCCGAGTCTTTTTCCGCGCTCGAGATTTTTTCGTGGATTTTTCGAACCTAAGTTGGTATTTTTCGGGTCCCGGAATCCTCAGAAAAATCCCACCGGAAATAACTAAGTGGGTATGTAGTTATTTTCTGGTCCGGATCGGACTCGCCTCATATGCAGCCAAACCTGCATAATTGAAGCAACTATGTAGGCGGCTGATGTGCAGTGTTTTCATCAGTTTAAAAGCAGCTGGGAAGAGGAAGAAAGGGAGAGGAGAGGAAGGAAAGAAAAAAAAACATAAGAGAGAAAAAGGAAAAAAAAGAGAGAAGAAAAGAGGGAAAGGAAAAAAAAAAGGAAAAAAAAGGAAAAAAAAGGAAAAAAATAGAAAAACAGAGAGGGAGGGAAAAAAAAGGGAAAAGGAAAAAAAAAGAAGAAATCGGAAAACAGAAAAAAGGAAAAAGAAGAAAAATGGAAAAAAAAAGAAAAATACAGAAAAAAGGAAAATAAGGGGGATGCACAGTGTCACCACCTTCCTCTCGAGCCATCACTGTACATGTCGAAGAGTTCCCCGCCGTTTCTCGCCACACTGCCGCCGCCAGGAGAGTCGCCGTGCCGTCGCGACCTCAGCCCCTTGGCCTCCGTGCTCCTCCACCTCCTGACGGGCCGTGACGCGCCGTTGACCCGCGACAGAACCTGGCGGATCTGCTTCCCCGCGCCGCTACCGACGATGAACCCAGCAGCGAGCCACCACCGCGACATCGCGACGCCAGTCGAAGCCGCTCTGCTCATCGCCACCCGTCTCGTCACGCCTGCTTTCGTCGTCGACTCGAGGAGATCCAGCTATAGGTGTGTGACCCGTTCTCTGCAACCGGGTTGGGGTTTGGGTTGGAACTCGGGTTGACCCGCATCTGGCTGGGCGTGGGCTGTGTAGCTGGGCCTGCTTCGCGGGCCTGTCCTTGGGCTCCTGCTTGGGCCTTGGGCTGGCCTGTGGAGTAGGTTGGGCTGCACTGTTCATGGCCGAGTCCGATTTTTCTTTTAAAAAAATAAATAATAAATATATATATTTATAATCTGTTAAAATTAAATAAAAATGAAAGGGGTATTTTTCTAAAAATATATATTTTACATAGTTAACATTTCTGAAAATATATAATTATGTTGTTATATAATTGTTTCTTACAATGTATTTTGTCTTTAGAAAATATATGTATATTTATAAGTATGTATTTATTTTCAGAAATCAGTTTTTTTTTGTTATGATTATATATTTTCTGGAAAATACTATATAGCATATGATTATTTTATATATTTTTGTTAAATAATAATATTAGGTAATTATATTTTGGCAAGTAATATATTTTGTGGAGATAATTTCGGAAAAATACATATATATGATATAATTTATAGGGAAAATTATATTGTTATTATTTTGGAAGACAAAGTATAATTATTCTATAAAAATATTTAAAGGAGAGTTTTAATTAAAGTATGGTACCGAAATTATATTCGGATATACGTACGGTATAATATTTTCGGTAAAAGATGATGAAGCGCCCCGACCCGTATTTACCGTAACACAGTAAACACGTGCCGAAACTATTCACAATGATAGAACAGACAGTACAACGTGCAAATATCATACAATAACAACTATCAATACAACTATCACCCACACTCGGGGACCATTATTCAAACCCAACACAGTGCTCTCAGCAGCAGCAGATAGTATCAGTAATATACATATCACAGGAAATCAGCAATACAGCAATATAAGCAATAGAATAGCAGCGGAAGACTTATGCACATGTAACGGCGGTATGGATCCGGAGTCAGGTGGAGAAGAAAGCAGCAGCCATCGAACGTCGTACCTGAACTACGGAAACAACTTAACCTACGGGATGAAACCCCGCAGGCGAGGGGTGAGTCCGAAGTGCTCACCGACGAAGGATAAACAGTGATATGCAAGCAACCGTAATACTTAAAAGCAATCACAGACAAGCGACAACATATCTCAGCAACTGAACCAAGGCCAAAAGAATGCTTAATTATTATTACCAATTTTATCTTCCGGGCCCCCGTCACTGGACAAGCTAGGGTCGTACCTGGTAATCAATTAATTCCGGATGCTAGGTCATAAACCAATCCTCATATCAGAACAACCGGATATTCGGCATATCCAAGCCACCGCGGATATTCGGCATATCCGAGCCACTGGGTATTCGGTATACCCTAACCACAGGCGACGTCATGCCAACCAGATATTCGGCATATCTGAGCCACTGCGGATATTCGGCATATCCGAGCCACCGCGGATATTCGGCATATCCGAGCCACTGGGTATTTGGTATACCCTAACCACAGGCATGACGGGCCAACCAAACCAAAAACCGGCCATAGCATCCCAAAATTAATTTTCAAACCATCGGGTCGTACCACTACCTCCATATGACAATTATATCACCATCTCAAATCAATTCCAATCTCAATCCCAATTTCTTTTTCATAATTTCCACAGTCAATAGTTCAACATCAATCTCAGCATAATATCCACAGAATCAATATCACAGTCCGAAAGCAACAATAATATCCACAGCAGATATTCAGCCAACAACCAACAGTTCAATAGTTCAATCGAACAACAAAGCACACAAAGTACTACAGGCAACATAACAAGGGTTATCCATCCTCACCTTAGCCGATATCAACTATGAAACTGTTCAGCAAGTTCCAAGTCCGGTTCCTCAGCAAATGGTTCGTTATCAACTCCTATATCAATCAAATAATATGCACATATAAGATGGTATGCAAATGTTATGCTAATACTATATACCGTATATTAAATATAACCTCGGCTCGGTTACTCTCCCGGATTAATTTTCCATTATCGTCATCATTCACCATTTATTTCAAGTGTCAAAAATACCCTTCTATACTTATTCCTATACCCGGGTACTATTCCGGTATTTTACTACCTTGATAATACCCTTTCCAAAATTTATTTCCTAGGTATGTACTTTCCAAAATTTTATTTCTCCAAATTATTATTTCCTTCCCATATGTTATATACCATGTATTTTCCAAAATTAATTTCCTCAAAATATTTATTTTCCATACCATAATATATATTCCCCAACCTCATTTTTATTTTCTTCCATTTAATTTTCTTTTCTCCAGATTTATTTCTTTTTTTTTTAATCCGGACTGGGCCCAGAACCCAAGCCCAGGCTCAAGGCCCGAGCTAAGCCCAGGCGCACAGGATCAAGGCAGCCGGCCCAGGCGCACAGGACCAGCCCAGACCCGCGCCAGGCCTAGCACCCATGGTCTCAGCCCAACAATCCCAAATCCAAAGCCCAACCATCCAGCCTATACCCTGACCTATTTACGCAACCCGTGACCCAAACCCACTCGGGTCAGACCCGCGACCATCCGGGTCACCCATGCTCATGGCTNAGAAATGTGTAGCAGTAGGTTGCAGGGGAAGAAGATGGTATGCAAGGTGAGGCAGAAGAATTGTAGTTTAAATTGGCGTGCAAATTACTGGTTAATCACAAGTGGAATAGGTAGTTCACAGGCTGAATAGGAATTGGCGGCTGAATAATTGAACTTCAATTATGCAGTTACTATGCTGCATGTGAAGTGTGGCCCACCTGGACCAGAAAATATCCGGTATACCCACTTATCTTATTTCTGGTCCGATAATTCGAGAATAAACTCGGCTTTTTCCGAAGATTCCCGGACCCGGAAAAATCCCAACTTGGTCCGTAAAATCCACAGAAAAATCCCAAGCGTAGGACTATGCTCGATTTCAGAATTCAAAGCTCGATTTACCATAATTTAATTACCTAAGATTAAAAATTCAATGGTAAATTACTGTACATTAACTTAAACAGTCCCGGTAAAAATGAAATTTTTACCTGGGCTGTTACAGATGATAATAAAGGATATGAACCGGGATGGGTTTATTTCGCAGTATTGGCATCATAGTATACCGATTATGTGCATTTCCTTCAATATGTGCCTGTATTACTCGGTTGTTGTGTTTGATGATTGTTGCACTGTTGATTGTTGCATTGTTGATTGTTGCATTAGCTGTGGTTTGTTTCGGGATGTTTATCCCAGTATCTTGATTGGTTTTGGGATGTTTATCCCCGTGCTTTGAGTTTTGGATGTTTATTTTCCTGTCTTTTGGTATAAGAATAATGGATTAAATAATACTTTGTGATAAGGATGTCGATCCTCGGTTTTGGATGGGATGTCTATCCCGGTATTTTGGTTAGAGATGTTGATCCCTGAGATTTGGTTTTGGATGATGATGATATAATTGTCACGTGGTAAGTAGAGGTACGACCGGATGGTTTGAGACTGTTTTGTGGTGGCCATGATCTGGGTTACTTGTGATGGGCATGTTGATGTCGGTTTGATTGGGATGTTGATCCCTGAGTTTGTTCTTGGGATGTTGATCCCGGGTTCTTTTTGATCTGGCATCAGGAACAGGTTAATAACCTGGTACGACCCTAGCTTATCCGTGACAGGGCCCGGAAAGATAAAATTAGAACTTGGTTTTGTTTAAGTCATTTTGGGTCTTGGACTAGTTTTGGGTCGAGTCTTTTGGATTGTAATATTTTGGCTGTTATGCCTGTGTTTTCGACTTTGAGTAACTTATAGTGTTGCATATTGATCGTCTATCTATGGTTGTGAGCACTTTGGACTCAGCCCTCACCTACGGGCTTTCATCCCGTAGGATGAGTTATTTGTGATTCAGGCTTGATGCATTCCAGACAGGCTGCGGCGTTATCCCTTGGACAGGACTCGGATCCATTAGTTTGCATCAGTGTCGCATACAGTGTCTTTGTGAGTTATTAAGTCTTCCGCTGTGCTATTTATTGTTATTGTTGGGCCTTGGGCCGGTTGTAATGTTATTTGATGTTCCCGGGGTTCGGGTGACGTGTAGTTGTGTTGGGCCGAAGGGCCACTTTCATATTTTTGATTTAGGCTATTGAGCCAGAGTTTCTGTTGTATACACTGTATGCTGGACTTGTTTAGTTGGGTCGTTACAGTTCCGGCACGTGTTTACTATGTACGGTAAATACGGGTCGGGGCGTGTTTATCATATTAAATTATATATTTAATTAAAAATAATTACAATAATTTGTTGAATTTTATAGTATAAGAATTTATATATTTTTTCTTAGTTAGGTGGTGCCATATTAGTTCTGCTTACAGAGGTAAACAGTATCATCGAGAGATATTAATGAAAAAAGTCAATAGAAAAAAGAACTTAAGAATTGAAATTCAGTTACAATGGTGGTTATGGGAAATAAGCGAAGGCGTGTGATTGCATAGTAAAAGGTGGTGATGGCAGTGTGCTGATTGCAAGCAGTTAGAGATAAAAAGAAAAAAACACTATTACGTCGAGATTGACAGGTTCATCTCCGGCATACTCTGCGTGAAGCCTATTGTTGTCCAGACTACCTTGCTACCTTGGCTTTCTCATTTCCATTAGGTGTTTCACACCTGGTACAGCCTCTTGGGGAGTGCTCTAAGTTTCTTTTGTATGATGTTTCTGGAACTTTAGTTCCACGATCTGTTTCTCTCAGTGTTTGATCAATAAAGTCTTAATCATATTTCTTCAAAAAAAAAAAAACACTTACAAGGCTTTGCTTGGCTTGCAATGGTTTCCATAAACAACTTTTGAACCTAGTGAAAAGAAAAAAAAAAACTCAACAAATGCAACGACAAAAATAATAGCAAAGCATCAACCAGAGAGCTATAGTAACTTCATCGACAGAATTACATCAATCCGGAAAGTTATAGCAAAAGAAAACGCAGAAACGCAGAAAAACAGAAAAAATAGGAAAAAAATCAACCATAAAAAGAAACAACTACTTACGAGAAAACTCTAAGGGCTCTGTGTATTAAAAGGGGTTATGGTTTTGTTTAATTTAATGAAGGGTAAAGGCATAGAGTTTATGCTTTTGTTTAATGATGGTTATTTTAGTATTTTAATTTGGGGAGGTTTGGTAGAAACATAGTAAAAAAGAAAAAAAAAACAACAATGAAAAGGAGAAAATAACTTTCGACTCAAGGGTTTGTGTATTATAAGAGTTTATATTTTTGTTTAATTTAAATTTAATGAAGGATAAAGATATAAAGTTTATACTTTTGTTTAATGAAGGATATTTTAGTCTTTTAATTTGGGGAGGTCATGCTTTTATAGATAGTATAGATTAAGGGTAATTATATTAATTTGTTAGTTTTTCTAGCTTGTGCTCTATAGTTATAAATATAGAGAAACTACTTGTTATTCATTTATTATATGACATGTCGTTTTTGTGTTTTTATATTAATACTAAGTAAGGTTATTTTTGTACTTTCGGCTGTTTTAGTTTCGACTGTTTTGTTGTCTTCGTGCTTTTATAAATAGTATAAATATATAGGGTTAGGCTTAACATACTAATACTAAACTAAATACTGGAGAAGAGAAGGAGGAGAAGCACAAGCACAAGGTGAGTACTCCAACCGTATAACTTATCTCTCTTGTATTTCTGTTACGGCCATGATGTTTTTTCTTGATATGTCTTTTAGTTAGATATCAAATCTCAATAAACAGAATAAGATGCTACTCCATCTCTTTCTGAACCATAAAAAAACATATACAAATTTGAATTTCGATATGTTTTTTTGTTGGATACAGATATTTTTTCGATGGGTCTTTTGATATATTGTGACTTGTTATGTCTTGAATTAACAATATTATTGTTACCCAGACATAGTTTCTATAGTTAGAACATGATTCCCTTATGTATATTAATTTTTTTTTTTTGGTTAAAAATCTCTATATCGGCTACTCATCTTTTTCTATGCAATCTTTAAATTAGGTTCCAATCCTGATTCGGCAGAAACCATGACTGAAGTTTTTATTCTATATTAAATCTCATTAAATATATAGAACTAAATACTGGGGATACAATACACCACTCAAGGTTCCTAGAACGGTTTTCCTAGGTATATGCTGGTTAATTTAGTTTTGGATTGACTTTTGATTTGGTTTAATTAGAATGATAGACATCGTAATTATTACAAGTTTTTATTCGATATTAGATCTCATTAAATATATAGAATTAAATACTGGAGATACAATACACCACTCAAGGTTACTAGAACGGTTTTCCTAAGTATATGCTGGGTAATTTAGTTTTGGATTTGGTTTAATTGCAATGATAAACATCTTAATTATTACAAGCTAATAAATGAATGAATTAATGAAGGTATTATAGCCAATCGATTGAAAGATGGAAGGAGGGGAAGGAGAAGAAAAGAAGCAGCAGCTTGTGGAAGGAGAGAAAGGAGAAGAAGAGGAACGTCCCTCACGGCTTCAGCCTCCAGCACTTGGAACAAACCCGTGGCTAGTTTATAGCCATGGGAAGAGATATCGTAATCAAAGTTTTTATGATGTGTCTGGAGGATCATGCCATTTGAAGAGCATTCCTGAGATGAGAAACAAGCTGATATGGAATTACTCGTATGGTTGGCTTATCCTATCACATGCAAGTAAAGATGGAACAACTCTGCCAAAGAAAGATCGTGACTGCTCCTTACTGAATCTCATCTCTATGCAAAACATTAAACTACCTCGAATGACCAATTTTGCTACTTCCTACGTTCTACTCTCTCGGCCTCCTAACGATCCCAATTGTTACGTGATGTGTTTTCCTTTGGAGAAGCAATGTGTTATCTTTTGCAAGGTTGGGGATGTCGAATGGATTGAAAAAGAGTTACAAGACTTAGGCTTGCGGCCTGATGAGGAGGATTATTTGGGATGTGTTAGCACCTATGATGGACAAATTCACATGCTGAGGTCTAACAAGCTCTTTTTGGTTGAAATTGAGGATTATCATGTTACTTGCACAGATTTACAAATAGAAAGATCACGCCGACCACAACTCAGCCCCCGTGTTCAACATTTACAGTCTATGGTTGAATCATCAGGCGAGCTGTTTCTGATTTATATCTTTGATTTCGGAAGATATTTTAATCATTTCGAGATCATGAAGTTAGATTCTGAGAATAAAAAGTGGGTGAGTGTCCAAAATCTGAAGGATCGTGCAATTTTCATCAATCTTCATGGCGGCCCAATTGCTTCAATCTCCACGAAGGAATTCTCAGGTTTGAAAGAGAATACAATCTACTTCACATTGCCTGAGGACCGATTCCTTTACCACTACAATCTTGAAGAGAGAAGAGTGGCAATTTGTATGCCTTGTCCAAATGTCACACAAAATTGGCATCAGCCAATGTGGTTTTTCCCTTGATCATCTATCTTGCTATATACATCTATCACTTACAGAAAAATGCCACCATGTAGTCCCAATAAAAAAGGAAGATTTGTTGTCTCAGTTATCCAAGTTTAAATAAAATCTGTAGGTTTCAGTACTATTACCATTCATGCGATGATGATGTTATAAATAGCAAAGAGCTCGTGCAAATAGTTGCAAAGCTATATGGCTATATTTTATGGAAGAGGCTTAAGGAAAAGTCTAAACTCCTTTGCATTAGTTGAGGGAAGTTAATTAAGCCTTGAGGGAGGGATGGGATTCAGGGAGCATTGCAATCTATTAGTTCTTTGGGCAAAACAATGCCCGAGAATTGCAAAAACTAGAAGTCAACCCAACAAATTGAGTTTCAATTCATTAACATATAATACATTAGACATGGTCTCAACATAATTATTCTTGGTTCTAATGAATAGCTGTGTTTAGTTTGCTTATAATCGGGGTATTTCCAAAGTTCAGTTTTATCACAATCCAATAGGCAACAAACAAACGAATTTTAGGAGGAATTAGTAATTAATTTATCAATCCCAACAGATAATGCTTAGGAAATTAGAGAAATTTGATTCCAATTTCTAACTTAAAAAGAAAAAAAAAAGTTAAGGGAAGTAGAATAAGGGAGAAAATCAAATCCTCTGAATCAATCTTAATAATAAAAAAAAAGATATAAGAGATACTCTATTTATTGATTTTCGGACTACCCACTTGTTCATCTCACTGCAGAACATCTCCACCGTATATGACTCAAATTGATGGCCTTCTAGGATACGCGCTACTGTAATGTTTTGCTTTTGATTATCAAATACAAAGCCAACCATAACCCGCAAGTATGCTCTTGAAAAGTGAGGGAGAGGTAGCAATTTCTTGGTTAACGGATTCAAAATACAATAGAACTTGCAGTCCATATCAGAGCTACACAAAAGTAGGTCATTGTAGGAGGTGAAAGGAACCTAAGGAAATTTTCTTCAGTGAGGGTTTATAGACATGTTCATGGAAAACTAGTTCCCTACGATCATTAAAAAATGTAAAGCTTGTACAGTGGTCAACAAAACGGGAGCCAAAGTAAGGAGTAGAGATCGGAGAGCACCAATTCTTGGAGACTAATTTGCATGCAGTGACTTCTCTGGCGCTGGGTAGTCTCTTCAATATTTCAGTCAATATTTCTTCGTCGAGATCGTTAATGGAACTTGGCACAGTTGATGATGGATGGCCTCTCCTTAGCTGAGCCGATACATCATAAGCCTTCCCTTTCTTAAATGGCTTTCCTCCTGGGAAAAAGTGCTGAAGGAAATGCATAATTAACAGAGAAAGATAGTGAGATTTTTGAGAAACAAGACAGTGAGATTAAATGAAAAAAGGACACCAGAGAAACCTAATTTGATGCCTTAAAAAACACGAATGATATCATAATTTTCTTATAATTAATGAATAACACGATTCGAAAATCTAATGATGAGTATATTTTCAAGTACAAGAAGGTTTGGTTTTCAGAAAGCAAACAAGAATCCCATATTTATTGGGTAATCAATGGTCAACAAGTTCAGGAAAGTTCCTCTACTCTGTGGCTGAATATTGGGTAACCAGTTTAGTCACAAGTATGATTAACAGAACACATATTACAGCCTTCTTGCGAACAAAATAAAGCGCATGAAAATGGATGTAAAGCAACCAACTCAAGTCTTTCCAAACATATTAGTAGCACTTAGCACCACTGAATTAAAGTATCATCAAGCCCAGAAACCAAACGGGACCAGAGAGGGTTGAAGTCTAAGTAAATATTCCAAATGTACTTGCATGAACCATGAGCATTAGACAATGAGAACATTGAAATAACATTTGTATGGCTCCACATGTTATGCTTATCATGCATTGCACAAAGCTAAACATATTCGTATCTGAAAATTTTATCATCTTCTTAAGCACAAGATACTTCTGGTTCTTTCTTTTCCATGAATCCTATTTCTGCTTCTCGATTACGACAAGAATTAGTGGAATTTGGCGTCGCAGCTCTCTCTTTTTTCTTAGTTATGCCATGAATAACCTTCAATGTTTTCAGCAGTTTGCTTCCACCCCCTATCCCACATTTTTTAGGAAAAGAGGGAGAGGGAAGAGAAGGTGGTCTTCCTGAAAAGTGATGTGCCATTGGAGACAGAAGCATATTCAGTCACTTTTTGCAGCTTGGTAAATGTGTTGAACAAATGAGAATGAAGCACGAAAACTGATTGTTCCAAGCATCAAGAAAAATGCAGAGCACATACAAGCATCACAGCCGAAGAAGAAAGATAGCTGCATTGCATAAGACCCTTCATGTTTGACTTGGCAGAGAAGTAGATGCAGTAGACAAACATCAATACCCCCACACAACAGAGATCTGCATCAAAACAGAATAAAAGGGGTGACAATCATGGCACATCAGAAAAGAGAAGTGAAGAAGCAGATGAAGCAAAAACCATTTATCTCACTCAAGGTAAGTGACTAAAAATGAAGCTCAAAAGTAAGGGTAACCAAAATAAAATGCATAAGCACCAACTGACAAGCACCCCTTTGACATTCCAGATTTGTCACTGGTCGTCTATAAAGGAATATAAAAAGCGCAAGCACCCTATAGATATTGAAGAAAACGTACAGAAAACTCACATCTGCAAACTCCATTGTAGGACATACCTCCACCACCATTCATGGTCTTTGAGGGAGAGTTGAATGTATGTCATTCCAACACTCAAAATTGCAGTGAGGAGGATAACAACGACGACTGTGACAAGCAAGGTGCTGGGAAGAGTGGATATTTTGTAGCCCCACAAGATTGAGTATAAGTGGTGTAACTCAACAACAACAGCACTAAAAGCTAAAATACCCCAAAAAACAGTTGACAGGGTGTTTTCCTGTACCATGCTAGTGGTGGAATCTCCCTATGGTATCTTTTCGGAGCAGAAGGTGCTTGAAATTCTGACCTAAAAAGATTTCCAAGGAATCCTCCCAACGCAAGCAATGGAAAGGCCAAAAATGTGTATATGAGCAGAATGACCAAGATGGTGCCAAATGGAAGTGCAGCTGTCGCCCCATATGATACAGCAATCATGTTAAGCATGGACAGAATCACAAAAAATGGACCTGGATAAAGGATCCCAGTGAGGAGAGCACTCCTTTCCTGAAAATTGATATCTATATTGAGTAAGATGTGGATGAACTACAGAATTATTAAAGTATTTTTGACTCATGAAAAGGAAAGGGCTCGCATGCAATAGAAAAACAGTTCTTCTTTTTCCTTATGCATCCAGTTTCAGGAAATTGATTATGGAAAGCAGCGGCAGTATACCCTCCAACAACACATGTAAGAGTATAAAGGAAGACAAAAGAAGTCCACAATGTACCACGGCTGCAGGGGTAGAGGATGCCAACAAATGCCAGAACTATAAAGCAAATCCTGGAACAGGAAATTATACTATCAATTAGAAAGTAATTATTTTCAAGAATAATACTACCATGAGCGATTTAAGTGGCTAGAAATAAAAGGTTCACAGATTTGGTTGAGCTGTAAATGGAAAAGGCATTTGAAGTTGATTTATGAACTTATACACCAGGAAAGGGACATGTAAGTCTAATCAGATATCCCTTCAGGATAACAACTCGATGAAAATGGAATAAAGAGAAGCTGAAAAATACATAGAGACTCAAGGGTCCAAGTTCACTAACAGTGTCAGCAGTTGGGTTCCAGTACCCAAAACGCCAACAAACAAGGACATGTTTTGGTTGTATCTGAAAACATCACCGTGAATTTCAGTTCATACAAAGAAAACCCATTACGCATTCATCCAAAAGAAAATATCAGTTCAACATCGAAAAACAAGTATCATCAATTGAAAAAGGACTAACCTGGTCGACAAAAAGGCAAGTCATAGTACCTGTGACTAACTTTAAGTGCATGACTAAGCAATACCTGGGATTGTGTAGAGGACGCACTTTGTTGACGAAGAGAGAGACTTGATCCCCCACATTGTAACGGGTGACTGGAAGGTGATGCTATCGTGGGTTCGAGAGACAACAAGGCTAATACTGGCAAAATGAACACAAGGAGAAGAAGATGACTCATTTTTTCAAGTGGGTTTTTTTTGAAATGGTAAAACTGGATGTAGATCAGCTACGAGGAGCCTGACCGAGTAGCCATGGCTTGCAATTTTGAGTAAAAAAGAAGTCAGAGAACCCGACGACACCACGTCTACCTTCGTTCATTATTAAAAGGGACAATGACACAGTTTTTTTTTTTTTTAAAAAAAATTTGTAGGAAACATGACACATAAATCATTATTACACAATGGGTCCGGTTATAATTTTTGTTTTCAATTTAGAACAAAAATTAAAGACAGGGCAGGACTCACTCCCAGGCCCAGACCTTGTACTCCGAGGATTTGTTATTTTGTTTTAATCTTCATCAATCTTCATCATATGACCAAGAAAAGTTGACCCAATAATGTTCTCAAATTTCCAGTATTATTTTTTTTGTCACAAACATATGAAAATTTCCACTGTTCCTTTCTTTCTCTGCTTTCAAATTGCTTTCTTACTCGATTGATTTGACTTAGGAATATAGACTACGACGAGCTAAAACATATCACAACAGGGAAAAAAAAAATATTAGAAATAATGTTGGATAAAGAATATAATTGCATCGCTAAACAATGTTTATAAAACAGTTTTACAAAAGGGAAAGTCATGGAGACATTTCTTTTATTGGTTCATTTTTGGACAAATCATCAGTAATGTTGTCCTGCATCTGCTCTTGTTCTGTTCTATCCCTCACAGAATCCTCGTCTGTGCCATCAATGTACTCTTATCAAATTCTGTGTAACGAACAGAGATAAATTAGAAAAATCAATAATGACTTAGGAAATTAGATATTATGATTCCAATTTCTAACTTTACAAAAAAAAAGTTGAGGGAAATAGAATAAGGGAAAAAAAATTAAATCCTCTGAATCATTCTTAATAATAAGAAGAAAAGATATAAGAAATACTCTTATTTATTGAGTTTTGGACTTGTTCATCTCATGCAAAACATCTCCACCGTATATGACTCAAATTGACGGCCTTCTAGGATACGCGCTACTCTAAAGTTTTGCTTTTGATTATCACATATAAGGGCAACCATAACCTGCCAGTTTGCTCTTAAAAAGGGAGGGAGAGGTAGCAACTTGTTGGTTAAGGGCTTCAAAATATAATAGAACTTGCAATACATATCAGAGCTGCACAAAAGTAGGTCACTGTACGAGGTGATGATCACAGTTGGTTGAAATTTTCTCCTCTTTGGTTTTCTGTTGCTGGGTCAATTTGTTTTCTTAGTCTTCTTAGATTATAGGCCAGAGCAGTTTTGTGGATCAAGGTCTTACAACCGCAATTCCGGTATAGTTTGAGCAGTGTAATTGTATCTGCAGATGTCCTAAAACAGTGGAAAGGTGTTACCAGGATAAATGGGTAGTTTGCTGATCGTGATCCTTCTTTTGTGCATGTATTTTTGTCAGTGACAACTTTCTAAAGCTAGCTCTTACTAGGTGATTTCAAAGGTTGTCATTGTCCCAATGACTGAAACCTTATACTGCTTCATTCATTGCTAATAAAATCTTCGATTAGCATTAAAAAAAAAAAAAGAAGAAGAAGAAAGACTCTTGTGTGGTGGTGGTGCAATTAGCTTTTGCCTCCTTCAAGGGTTTAGTTAGAGGATTAATGGTATAATGGGAAAGCAATCATCCCCAAGAAGCCCACGCCCTGATTTTCCAATGGGGATGAGTGTCAATCCGATGAGGAATTCGAAAATGGACCAAAAGGTGTTGTTGATCCTACATTTGGGAGGAGATTGTCAGCAGGAGATAATAACTGGAGACCTAAGGTTGTGTTGATTCATGGTCTGAGGAACAGGGTATGGAAAGTTCAGTCCTCGCAAGGGAGTTTATGTTGGGAAAAGGCACTTGTGGTTTCATAGGCATTTCAGGACAATAGCTTTTATGTTTGGACTGATGGTTTCTCTTTTGCTGCTTGATTCTTTCATGGTGTCAATTTTTTATTCAATAAATGTTTGCAGCAGTCTTGCTTTACAGGAAATAGATGTTCTTAAGGCATGGCGTGGTGAGTCTTTTTCCAGTGCTTAGAGAAACCAATGCATTGCATTTTTGAAGTTACTATTTAATGAAACTATTGGATTTGAACCATGAAAATGTTGCAACTCAAAACATTCACTGCTTCTAGAACCAATTCATTAACATCAACTTAAGTGTATATCAGCTATGACGACTATATCTTCATTGGCTAACTGAAAAAGACTATTTGAGAAACAATCTTTCTATTTTGGAACGATAATTGTCTCAATAATATTATTTTTATCCGTCTTCCAAAACATTTGCTTTTGCAGGAGGACAGGACTGAGCACACAACTCATGAAGAAACACCACCAGTCACCTACAGCAGTGAAGAAAAAGTACCCGTACAAATGTATGGCCGGCTCTTAAAGTTGGCTTCTAGTGCATTAGCAGAGGTTTGTTTCACTTTTTTTTTTTTTTTGCATTTTAATCTTTAGAGGTGTGAGATTGTATATCTAACAATTGTTATTCTGCTTTAGAAAGAATTCAAGCATGATGCATCGAATTTCTGGGAAGGACCTTATCAGAAGGCTTCTTTGTGGAAACCTTGTGCTGATAGAAAAGACTCGGATAAAATAGGTAACTTAATTAAATGTCTTAGGCCTAGGTTATATTGCAAACTATATATTTTTTGAACAAATTTTTAATAATCACTTGTCATATCTGATAAAGAAGAATGCATCAAATCCTGTAGTCTAAATTAGGTTTAATTAATATGTTGCAACAGGGAACCAATTAAGAACCAAGTTGAAAAGGAGGCAGCGATCATACTAGGATACAGTTACGCAAAAATTGCTTGAGAACACTGATATATCTCTTCTTCCTAATGATCATCTAAAACTGCTCTCAAAAAAAAAAAATGATCATCTAAAACTATTGCCAGTTATTTGGTGGTGTATGCTTTCATATTCTTAAATTTCTAAAGTGGCACACTAGAAGTACACAAGGTGATGCAGAACAATTAGAATAAAATTCTCTAGTTGTGGTTTAAGGTTATGGTTTGTGATTTGGAAATTTGTTTCAAAACAGGATTAGGGTATAGAATATATCTGAACAGAATTGAAACAGAAAGAAAGAAAGAATACAACTAAAGGATTTGGGATGGGAAATCCTAGCCTTGCACTAGAAGGGTTTAGCCTCATGCTAGTCAAGGAGTGATCACTCCTGGATGAAAGCATCACATCATCATGATGAAGGCCTCATAGTATGTTGGTAATTTAGACATGTTTAACAAATAAACATTCATGCACAGCGGAAGATTAAATTAAAGAACAAAAGACTTATCTGTTAATGGAGTCCGGATCAATTGTTCCTCTAGAATAAATCATGCATCCTTGTTGGTCGGGAATTAAATCATTAGGATGTTAATCACTAGAAAATAATCTACTAGCCACAACCTAAGAACCCTAAATATGTATGAAGACAATTTTATGTTTTACTGGACAAACCATAAAATAAAGAGCGAGAGAGAAAGAGAAAGAGGGAGGGCAATAACAGAAAGCAACCACGTTCTTTTCTATTCCAAACCCAGTAGTTGTGAAAACTGACTAACAGTTTCCTACAACATGGACTTGGGCTTTACCAAATAGGTCTAGTCCATCATGGGTGTTATACCCAATTAAACCAATATCTCTCACTCACACATGATGGACACAACCATCTACATCTTCATAACATTTCATACGGACAAATAGGTCGTGCGACCAACATACTAGTAAGAGCTCTTTATTGTACATCTGTTAGGAGTATACAATAACTCAAGTAGAGAACAATATTGTACATCTATTAAGAATATACAATAGTTCAAGTAGAGTAAGTATGTAAGCTCCCCAGATTCATTTAGTTGCTTTTTCAGAGAAATATAGATCTCCATGCTCTATATGTATTCACAGTTATGTTTTACTGAAAAACATAAGTGGCCACATTGCGAACACAAAGAAAAATGCAACACTCAATGATCTTCCCTTTTACTCAAAACTCTACATCTTAACTCAGCGGCTTTTCTGACATATCCCGATTAGGCCGAATCACTCATGGCCATTCAGAATACAACCAAGATAGCAACACCAAGCAAAGGTTTCAAGTAGTAGGAAAATGTCACTAAGGGCGCTTGTGAGAAATTATTAATAATTTCTCAAGGCTCACACAGCAAGGAAATGAGATCATATTTCCTACTCCTTAATCGGTCACAAAGCACACATGGTATGAATTCATGTGCCACAGTATTTTCTCCATCCCTCATTGGAGCATATGTCATTAATAATACTGTGTAGGTAATAGTTCAAACACACCTAGTGTTTAACTTGGGTCCACCACTCTACCGTTTTCCAACAGAACCCTACCTAGCTTTTGAACAGACAAGATAAAATATTACTTCGTTTTATCTTCGGTCAATCATGACTGATCTCATCTTGAACAATATCAAGGCGACAATATGTTTTAAGTCAGGCTCTTATAGAATAAGTACTCAACCTATTCTTGACATAAAATTGTCTTTGAAATGCCCCGACCCGTATTTACCGTACATAGTAAACACGTGCCGAAACTGTAACGACCTGACCAAACAAGCCCAGCATACAGTGTATACAATAGAAACTCTGGCTTAACAGCCCAAATTATGAACATCAGAAAACTGGCCCTTCGGCCCAACAACAAAATATATAACCCGAACCCGGGGACAACAAATGATAAAATCGGCCCAATGGTCCAACAATAGCAATTAACAGCACAACGGAAGACTTAATAACTCACAAAGACACTGTTTGCGACACTGATGCAAACTATGGATCCGAGTCCTGTCCAAGGGATAACGCCGTAGCCTGTCTGGTATGCATCAAACCTGAACCACAAATAACTCATCCTACGGGATGAAAGCCCACAGGTGAGGGGTGAGTCCGAAGTGCTCACCGACGAAGGATAGACAATCAATATGCAACACTATAAATTACTCAAGGCCGAAAACACAGGCATAACAGCCAAAATAAAACAATCCAAAAGACTCGACCCAAAACTAGTCCAAGACCAAAAGACTTAAAACAAAATCCAATTTCCAATTTTATCTTTTCGGGCCCCATCACGGATAAGCTAGGGGTCAGACCTGGTTCTCAACATATTTTGGGTGCCAGACCAAACCAAGAGAGCCCAGGGATCGACATCCTAAAATAGTAACCCAGGGATAGACATCCCAAATATAATCACGAGATAGACATCCCAAGCATAGACATGCTTATCACAAGTAACCCAGGTCATGGCCACCACAAAATAGTCTTAAACCATCAAGTCGTACCACTACTTACCACGTGACAATTATATTATCATCATTCAAAACCAAATCACAGGGATCAACATCCCTAACCAAAATACCGGGATAGACATCCCATCCAAACCGAGGATCGACATCCTTATCACCAATTATTATTTAATCCATTTTATTTAATACCAAAAAGACACAAGGATAAACATCAAAAAACTCGACCTACGGGGATAAACATCCCAAAACCAATCAAGATACTGGGATAAACATCCCGACAACAGTCACAACAAATGCAACAATTAACAGTGCAACAACCATCAAACACAACAACCGAGTAGTATAGGCACATATTGAAGGAAATCCATCCTCACCGTGGCCGATTACTCAACTCTGAAGACAATGACCGGTCCCAAGCCGGTTCCTCGGGAAACTGCCTGATATCAAACCTATACAACAAAACAATATATACTCACATAAGATGCACATAAGAGTATGCCATGATGCCAATACTGCGAAATAAACCCACCCCGGTTCATATCCTTTATTATCATCTTTTACCATAATTAAATCTTTTTCCAAAAATTTTACCTTGAAAATAATTATTATTTTCTTACCATATCGTATATTCTTTTCCATACGATAAAAGTATCACCATAATAAATACTTAACAGATTATATATTCCAGAAAATACTTTCATATAACCAATTATGTCATATTCTTTATTTCTCTAGCAACATAAACTAAATATAAATATAAAAATATATATACATCCAGAAAAGCATTATTTATCAAATATATATATATATATATATATATATATATATATATATATTAAGGTAAGCATATACTATATGTACTCTTTTTCCAGAAAATATAATCATATTAACCTATTTTCTGAAAATAAATATAGGTATGCATATTTATTTTCTAAAGATATTATATCCCCAAACAATTATATTATCAACATAATAATCTTTTTCCAGAAATATTACTTAGGTATACCATATATATATATTTTTCTGATAAAGCATTTTCACTATATATATCCTTAAAGACATTTACCTTAATCATGTTATAATTACCTTGATTTCTTGAAAATATTATATTAAGTAGTTACTTCTTTTATTTCTACAGAATATAACCATATACCATTTTTTTATATTTTCCAGAAAAATTACATTTCGTTATATATATATATTTTTATATTTCCAGAATTATATATTTCCATTTATTCTTCTTTTTAAAAAAATATCTGGGCCAGTCCAATCTCATTGAACCAACCCAACCAACAAAAGGAGCCAGCCCAGGTCGAGCCCAGACCAAGCAGCAGGCCCGAGCCAAGCTTGGCCCAGCACCCGCGCGGCCCAAGGCCTCAACCCAAGCCAACCCAAAACACCCTAGCCCGCGAGACCCAACCCGCCAGGCATCCGGGTCAACGTGCGCGAATCCGGGTCGAATCCACCTCCATCGGGTCTGCTCACCTTGGAAGTTGCAGACGATGGCGGCTCGGACGGATCGGAAACGAAAGCGAGGGCGACACGGCGAGGTAGAGGCAAAGGGAGGCGGCAACGGCTGCTGGTGGACACGGCAGTGCAACGGCGACGGAAACACGTACGGCAGCGTGAGAGAGGTCGGTGTCGTGGTTGCTTGCAGGCAGCGACGAGCGAGGGTGAAAGGGCGGCGAGGAGAAGAGTGGAGGGGGAGAGGCGGCAGCGGTCGTGCTTGTTGGTGGCGATGGCGACAAGGCTGTGGTGTCGGTTGCAGGTTGCGGCTGAGTGGTGACGTCGGGCGGCTGGTCACGGGGAAGGAGGAAGAAGAAAATGTGTTGTTTTATTTTTTTTTTCATTCATTTTTTTTCTTTTCTCTCTTTCTTTCTGGTCTCTACTCTCTCTTTTTTTCCTTTTTTTTCTTCTCCTTTTTTTTCTATTTGATTTTAAGGGTGAAGAAGGTGGTTGCAGGAGAAAGGTTGCTGGGTTTGGAGGAAGAAGAAATGATGGTGGTGTGTGATGGTGGTGTGTGCAGGACATGGAGAGGATGGCTTCATCAGGCAGAAAAAAAAAAAAAAGAAAGCGTCACGGGCATCACAAGCCATTCACAGGCACAACAGGAGGAGACCATCACGAGCATCACAGGTAGGCGGCTGCTAAACCCAATCATGCAGGTAAGTTGTGTCCAGACTGGACCAGAAAATAACTGATACCCCCTTAGTTATTTTTCGGTGTGATTTTCTGAGGAATCCGGGACCCGAAAAAAAAATACCAACTTAAGTCTGAAAAATCCCGAGTGCGGAAAAAATCTCGGTTACGAAAAACGACGCTCGATTTACCTTGAATTAATTACTCAAGATTAATTCTTTCGGTAAATCACTGTAAAAAGACTTTTACAGTCCCGGTAAAAATCCAAATTTTTACCCGGACTGTTACAGTCTTACCCCTATGACACACCTAGTCATAGAGATGGTTACTCGTGTGAGAGAGCTAACCTGTTTGTTAGACATATCATTTGATAAGCTCAGCACTAAGCCTCTCATCCCATCATATGCACCTAGCATATATCCACACATGTACATAACATGTATTCTGTATATATGAACGTTTACACAAAACGGCTTTGTATAAACCCAAAGATTTATCATGAATATAAAGTTGAGGGAAAGAACAACAGTAAAAATTATTGTATTTAATTCCTACTAAACCTATTTGCTCCATTTGACTAACAAATGAGTCTTTCCAAAATAGGTTTGGTGACTTTGTACCGACATGTCACCAGTAAGAATATACTTTATATTCACTTCCTTATGTGAAATATCAATGTGTTCCTGTCTTATCATAGTACCGCCAATTCCTCCCATAGGAATACCACCACATGATTATCACAATAGATAATCAATAAGGGAACTATGCCTCATGCATTATCCCTAATAACTAAACTATTTTAGCCATATAATTTTGTACTATAGATGATAGAATTATAGATTCAAATCCTATTATTGACAAGACCATGTTTGACAAGATGGTAAGACTATACATAGTCCAAGATCACCACTATAGTCAACATGCATATAAGCTTTGAAGCAAAACTTATCTCTTGAAAGCTTACAATATAGTTTATCATACTCTCAAATACCAAAGTACTTCCTTGACTGTCATCTAATTGTCATATCCAAGATTGAGTCGGTAACTATTTACCATTTCAACAAGATAATAAATATCTTGTTTGGTATACAATAAAGCATACAGTAGACTCTTATCACATTAGAATAAGGCACATTTACCAAGCATTATTTGAGTTTGATAACAGTATTGTTGGCTCAGGTTATTGCTCTTGGCAATAAATGTATCTATAGACTTAGATTCATGCATACAAAAATCTAAAGATCATAATCCTAAAGTGTATGCAAATTCCCCCTCCATGTCCTACATTTCCAAAAATGAAGGACAACTAAGAGTATAGATACGAGGAAATTCTTGTAATTTCTAGCCAACAACGTGACGTGGACGTAATGCAATGAAGTCACTTATGACTTGGTGATCTCGATATAATGGTCTTTATCTATCATTACAAAAATAAAGATGTCTTGGTTACACAAAACCTTAACAACCACTATGTAGAAAAATTATAGAGTCCACAAAAAGGACCTGAATAGGCATACACTGAGTATTCTTGTCCTTTTACAGAAAAAAACTCATAGTTTGTTGCATGTAAATTTTCTTCTAATTTTCCACTAAGGAAAATAATTATTACATCCACTTGATGTAATTCGAGATCAAACACATCCACTGGCTCATCAGCACTTAGCATGACATTTGAAGAACCCATTTGTTCCCAAAAGCATCACATCTTTTACCAACACTCAAATTTAGTTTGATTGCATAAAGTACAACTCATGTTGTCTTAATCTATTGAACTTTAGTCTTATAAAAAAATAATCGTTTTAGGTTCCCCTCTACAAAAGAGGTCACACTATGAGAGCCTTTTGGTACACTTGATCAGTACCGTTCATGTAAAGTGTCATCTCGGTTCCACACTGTGACCACTTCCGAGGTGTTGGATTTAATGAAACAAATTCATTGTAATCCAAATGCTCCCACTAGGATCAAGATTCTCGAGGACTAATCAATACTCAACTGATTTATCCCAAGTTACTGTTCTTGATCATGTTTCTTATACTGACTTTTCTTGAAAAACACATTTTTCAAGAACAATTTTGGAGGACATTAGGTTACTGTAAACCTGAAAATTTCTAGAAGAATCAAATTTTTCTCTCCATAACAACGTTTTGTTGTGGAGTTTTGAAATTAGTTAACTATTTAACTAATCCTACTTCATCATATATTTATATGAACCAATCATACAAATACCATGGTCCTAGCCAACTGCTTTGATACAACTATCAAACTGATTTTCCACATGGTTCGTAAACCGTCAATGGCATTCAATAGCCCAAGACTTATGAAAAATCGATAAGAGTGATGAAATAGTAGGCACTATGCCTTGCCCTCACATTCAATTTGACCACATATGTCAAAATGGATTAATTACAAATGATATTTCGCTCTGTAGTGTAATTCAGAATGATTTCCTTGTCACCTTCTGCTCAAGAAAGAACTCATACAAATGAAGTTCATTCTTGAGAATGAACCCATTAATCACACATTGGCGAGACGGTTCATTCTTTATTGATCCAGTTGATAAAAAATAGAATGACATACATTCACATCATCATTCATATAGGATGAAGATATAAATAGGAGAAGTCTGGAATTATATGAAACATATTCATTATCCAGAAAACAAGATAAACATACCCAAAAACATACCCATAAAGGTTAGTATAGTAGGACAAATCTACTCCCACTAGATACAAGGTTTTGTCAAGTCCGATGAACATAGTATATATCATGTAGATTTAGGATTTTGACCCTTACACAATCAGTCTAATCCTTTAACTTTCTTCTGAGAGTCAGTTTCCTACATGAACCCACTTTGACTCAATCGAAATTTGTCAATTGTATATAAATGATCCTAGATCATTTATTGCACAATTTGTGGATACTGAATCAACTGTACAGTTGATGATTGATTCAATTAACAAACAATACTAAACTATCTGTATTTTAAGAAAGACATACCTTCTTAAAAGTGATGTACAAAGCACCAAAAATATTTAATATCTACAATTAAAGCACTTAGCTTTATCTTGTTTCTACCTTCTGGATAAGTAGTAACTTTTCCCATTATCACAATTAAATTTATTTTGAGCCTTTTTTTATTTTTACCACTTTTGTCAAAAAGACTTATACTTATCAATTGGTACTATTACCAATATAAGCATTTTTAGCCACAAAGACACTTCTTTGAGTAGTCCTATTGGCTACCCATAGGTGTTCTATATCTTACTCAAATGACAAACAACATTGTCAGAATTAGTGGTGAAAATAAATGACAGTTGGAACATCTTTGTTCCTTACCAAGTAAATGATCATTATCATTTACTACTGTCTATGTTTGGTTAAGGACACACAGCCAAACTTAATTTTATAGGTAATCCAAAAGTTACAAAAACTTTAGATTCTGATAGCCACACATAGTGTGAGAAAGAATTTCTTCCTCTTGCTCATAAGCTAGAGGCTTCTCTCCACCTTTACAGGCTCACCCTTTATGGTTTTTAGAGCACAAAATATCACATTAATCCAATATATTGGATTTTTATGCATTCAAAACTTTACAAATACCATCATAAAAATTTCTCAACTTATGAGGTTTAACGATGATATTATTTCTTATAACAGTCAATAATAAACTATAACATATTGTATTAAAACAAATAAAATCACATAAGTCCATAGAGGATGCCACATCATATATACAAGAATAACTCACGCTTTATACAATAAATAAAATAAATAGCCAACATCCTTCTAAACATGAAATCGAAAACCCATCAAAGTGCATCATCATCCATGTATAAAAGAACAATTAACTATTATATAATATTCAATAATATAAAGCCATTTTAACTAGGAATAAACACTAAGTCTTTTCCTTAAGTGAGAAATAGATAATTAATACATAATTATCTAATTTTATTGAAAGCGCTTATTTTATTCTAAAGGTCAACACATAGTTGAATTCAAGAATAAAAATTAGCAATCAAATTATAGATAATTAAAAATAATTATATGGTATTATTAAGTGCACATAATTTTATTTAGGGAGTTAACACATAGTTAGATCCAAAAATAAAATTAGCAATTAATTTATTAAAGAAACTCATTCTTCAATAATTTTATTTTAAACTGGATAATTAACATATAATTATCCAAAAATAATGAAAATACTTATTTTATTTAAAATTTAATACATAATTAATTCTTAAATAAAACTAGCAATCAATAATTTATTGAAGAAACTTATTCTTCAAAAAGAGAAATTATTTTTCACAAATTAGATATTTACCATATAATTATCTAATATGATTGACATTACGTTATTTTATTTAACATGTAACAGCCCGGGTAAAATTTATGTTTTTACCGGGATTGTAAAAAACGCTTTGTACAGTAATTTACCTTATGAAATTAATCTTGGGTAATTATTTCAGGGTAAATTATACATTGGATTCTGAAACCGACCCTTACCCCACGTTCCTGATTTTTCTGCGGATTTTTCGAACCAAGAGTTGGCATTTTTCGGGTCCAGGAATCTTAAGAAAAGTCAGGTTTATCCTTGAGATAACGGACCAGAAATAAAGTCAAGGGGTTATTATAGTTATTTTTCGGTCCGGACGGGACACGCCTCACATGCTGCACAGTGTTGAGTTTTGCAGCCGCCTCCCCTGTGACATCTGTGAACTGCTTGTGTGACCCGTGCTTTACTAGTTTTCTGCTCGTGCTTAACCAGTGTTGCATGCCTGCTTTTCCCTGCCTTACCTGCATACCTGCAGCACCCTTCTCCTGTAAACACCATCACCTTGCTCTCCACTGCCAAAACTTCACCTGTGAAACTACCTACTGCATACTACCTAAGAAACCAGAAAAAAAAATATAAAACACACCACCCGTGCCAACCACCATCTACCGCCACCATCTCTTCTACTCCTTCCTTCCCCGCTATAGCACGACGACCGAGACGACAACCATCAGCCGCCATCTCTTCCCCTTCCCTTGCTTCTCCTCCTCCTCGCCCTCGTCGCCGTCGCGCCCAACCAGCAACGCAGCCGGCCGGACGAGATAACCCGACAAACGACCCGCCTGTCTCCCTGATCCTCCTCCCTCGACCGATCACGACGCCTGCTCTCCTCTCCTGCTCGTCGTCTCCACGCAGCGACTCGACGCCGGCAGCACAACCACCTCGACACCGCCGATCTGTGAAGTGGAGCCGACGAATCGCCGTCCCCTTTTCGCCTTGTCGTCGCCTCAGCCTTGGCGTCTCCTTCGCCTTCCCTAGCTCTCACCGCCGCGTCACGTCGGTTGCAAGGTGAGCAGATCCGCGCGGGTTGAAGATCCGGGTCGAGTTTGACCCGACGCCTCAACCAGGTCGCAGATGATTGGTTTGGGTTGATCCAGTTTTGGGTGTTGGGTCAAGGCTTGGGTTTGGGTTGACTTGGACTTTGGGCTTGGTTTGGACTGCTGGGCTGCTGTCTGTTGGGCTCACTGCGTGGGTCTGTCTGGGCTCTATGCAGTGGGTTGAATAGTACTATTCATGCCCAGTCCAAGTTAAAAAAAATAATAATAAAAATAAAATCTGGTTATATGAATATTTTGAGGAAAATGATAAGTTTTAATTTTGGTTTTTGGGAAAATATATATATATGCATGTATAATTACTTCCTTTTGGAAAAAAAAACTATATTATGGTAAGTAATTTCTATGAAAATATCTTGGAAAATTAAATACGATATGGTAATAATCTTTTTATGAAATATTTTGGAATATGTAAATGTTATAATTTCCAGAAGGATTATTTTATAGTAATTATATTTTTGGAAAGGATATTTGATATGGGAAATCAACAGCATAACGGAAATTATTTTTTTGAATATATATATATTTACGGTAAATATTTTCTTTTTGGAAAAGAATATAAATACTCAGGGAAAATATTTTGGAAAGGGTATTAACAAAGTATATACCGGAATAATAACCAGGTATAAGTACAGTATGGTATTTTGACACATGAATAGTAAATGGTGAATGATGATGATAATGGGGTTTCACCGGGACGTAAACGAACCAGTTTAAGTTTTATTTTTACGGTATAGCATCATTTGCATTTATGTGCATCTTATGTGAGTATATGCTGTTATTTGCTATATAGGAGCTGATAACGAGCAGTATCCAGAGGAACCAGAGCCGGGACATTTCGAGGATTTTCAGGAGTAGGAAATCGGCTAAGGTGAGGATGGATAACCTTTGATATGTTGCACATAATGCTGTGTTTGTTTTTCTGATAAATATTTGCTTGATTAAACTGTTGAGCCGATTGAGTTGGGTTGTTGTGTTTCTAATATTGTTGTTGATCTGTTAACCATGGATAAACTGATATGATGAGATAATTGGATAATTGGAAGTTATGTTAACGACTTTATTGTCACTTGGAAAGTAGTGGTACGACTCGATGGTTAGAGACTGTTTTGTGGTGGCTATGATCTGGGTTACTTGTGATAAGCATGTCTATGCTTGGGATGTCTATCCCGGTTCATTATATTTTTGGGATGTCTATCCCTGGGAACTATTTTTGGGATATCGATCCCTGCGCTCTCTTGGTTTTATCTAGCACCCAGAACATATTAATAACCAGGTACGACCCTAGCTTGTCCAGTGGCAGGGCCCTGAAGATAAAATTGGAAATTTTATTGTTTTTTTGGTCTTGGCTCAGTTATGTTCTGGTTGAATCTTTGATTTGTCTTTTGCTTGTATTTTCTTCGAAAGTATTATGTTTGCCTGCATATTACTGTTTATCCTTCGTCGGTGAGCACTTCGGACTCACCCCTCGCCTGTGGGGTTTCATCCCGTAGGATGAGTTGCTCGTAGTACAGGTACGTGGTTCGGCCAGCTACTGTTTCTACTCCACCAGACCCCGGATCCATACCTCCGCTGCTTCTCATTCTAAAAATTTCGCTGCTGTATTTTATATGTTGCTGTGTTGCTGTATTACTTTTGTTGTTGTATTATATGTTCTCTGTTACTGCTGTTGTGGCTTGAATATTGGTCCCCGGGATCGGGTGATAGATGTTGTAATTGAGTTTGCTTTGGTACTGTATTTTGTATTGTAAGTACTGTTTGCTACTGTAATAAGAATAGTTCTGGCACGTGTTTACCCGGTACGGTAAATACGGGCCGGGGCGCTTTATTTTTGTAGCGGAGCAAGGTTGTAGGTCCTCAGGGTGATAACTGTGCCTGTTTGTTGCCTATATGTGCATAGTCTGGTCATTCTCTTGGCATAACATGCATGCATACATTCTCATATAGGTACGAATGGATCCGATGGGAGGAAACCAGCATGCTGAGCAGCGTTTGGAAGATGACCAAGTATCAGTTGATCAGCCGCAACCAGTCGTGGGTGGACAAGTACCTGCGGTAGTACCGGCGGACACGACACAGATGATGCATGCCATGGCACAGATCTCACAGTGCTAGGACGCTAGGGATGCCCGTTTAGAGGCCAGGGAAGCTCGTGAACAGGAGAATCAAGGACCTGTAGAGGACCCTGTTTACACCAAGTTGTCCAAGCTAGGTCTTGATGCCTTCACAGGGGTTACTAACCCACAGGCAGCTGACGAATGGCTTCGTCAAGCTCACCGAGTGATGTTGAAGCTCAGATGCACAGATGACAGGTGGGCTAGGTATGTTGCATCCATGTTTCACAATGTAGCTGTGGATTGGTGGGATTCGGCAACACGTGACATGGCGAAACCAGTCACCATGCCTTGGACACAGTTTACTGAGATGTTCCGAAGGAAGTTTGTCACAGATGTTTACCAGGACTAGCTCAAGCGAGAATTTCTGAGTCTGCGACAGCAAATCAGACAGTCGGTGAACGACTATGAGATCCAGTTTGATCGTTTTTCCATCTACGCATCAGAATATGTGTCCATACCAGAGGCCAGATGCAAGCGTTTCTGGGATGGTTTGCGATCCTACATCCAGACAGTTATAGGTGCAAAGTTTATGAGACTTACCAGGATATGCTTGCAGATGCTCTTCGAGCAGAAGTCATCTGGATAGGGAACGAGAGAGAGATAGAAGAAGTTCGAAAGAGGAAATCTGCACAGAGTGCTGGGAATCAGAACAAGAGATTCTAGAGTGCCGGTAACAGGTCAGGGTATGGACAGACTCAATCCATGCCAGTATCTCAAGGTCGAGGATGGAGCAATAGCTACAACAATCGTGGGAGTTCATGGACCCAATCTGGAGGGATTTCATCCGGAGAACTCGCCCTAGACCTCCTCTGACTAGGGTGAGGTGCTTTGAATGCAATGAAGTTGGGCATTACTGGAGTTCATGTCCTAGGTTGGGAAGATCTGGAGTTGCTGTTCCTGCTCACACTATACAAGCATCAGTAGCCAGTGTACCTAGTGGTTCTGGAGTTGGCCGAGGCCGTGGACGAGGAGCTGCTTCTACTCGGACACAGTCAGCCATGAACCAGAGTGCAACCGCTCCGAGGGCATTTGTGAACACGGCTGAGGATGATCCCGAGAATGCTGATGTTATTGCATGTACCTTTACAGCTTTTGGTAGTATTGCATACACTTTGATTGATCCTGGTGCCACGCATTCTTTTATCGCTCAGAGTTTTGCTATACAACATAGCTGTAAGGAAGAGAGTTTAGCATGTCCGTTGAGGGTTAGGTTACCCGCGGGCATAGTGGTGAGATTAACACAAGTGTGCAAGGATGTTCTCCTTTCATATGATGACGAGGTTTTCTTAGCTCGTTTCGTCGTAATGAAAATGGGGGGATTCGACATAATCCTAAGGATGGATTGGTTGTCAAGGTATAATGCCATGGTGAACTGTCGGACCAAAGAAGTGCTGCTGACTTCCGATGGTGGACGACAGGTTTCGGTAACAGGTATTAGGAGAGCTGCTGCCACGTGTAGCATCTCTGCTATGTAGGATTCTGGAGTGAAGTCGCATGGTCCAGATGTTTTATTGAACCACATCATGAGTGAAGATACACGGGATCCTACCCCGAGAGATATATCAGTAGTGAAGGAGTTCTTTGATGTTTTCCCAGATGATTTGCCAGGTTTGCCACCTGACAAAGAGGTTGAGTATACCATCGACCTGGTGCCAGGAGTCACACCCATATCGATGGCTCCATACAGGATGGCACCAACAGAGCTCCAAGAGCTGAAGAAGCAGTTGGATGAGCTGTTAGAAAAGGGTTTCATCAGACCCAGTACATCACCATGGGGTGCACCAGTTCTTTTTGTAAAGAAGAAGGATGGTAGCTTGCGGATGTGTGTAGACTACCGCCAGCTTAACAAGGTGACAGTTAAGAACAAGTACCCGTTGCCTAGGATTGATGACTTGTTTGACCAGCTACAAGGAGACACTGTGTTTTCCAAGATTGATCTTCATTCTGGGTATCACCAGATCAAGATTGCAGAGAAGGACTTACCGAAGACTGCCTTCTGCACACGGTATGGTCATTTTGAGTTCACAGTGGTACCGTTCGGATTGACCAATGCACCAGTAGTGTTCATGTGCTTGATGTACTTGGTCTTGAACGAGTTTTTGGATAAGTTTGTTGTGGTCTTCATTGACGATATCCTCATCTACTCTAAGAACAAGGAAGAGCATGAAGAGCATTTAAGGATAGTGCTTCAGAGGTTACGGGAGAAGCAGCTGTATGCCAAATTCAACAAGTGCGAATTTTGGCTTGAAGAAGTTTCTTTCCTTGGACATGTGGTAGGTGGGGATGGAATAAAGGTTAACCCTGCCAAAGTGAAGGCCGTGTTGGAATGGGAACCACCTAAGAATGTATTCGAAGTCAGAAGTTTTCTTGGTCTTGCAAGATACTATCGGAGGTTCATTAAAGGTTTTTCTTTGATAGCTAGTCCCATGACCAAGCTATTAAGGAAGGAACAGGCATTTGTTTGGAGCCCGGAATGTCAGCAGAGTTTTGAAGAGCTTAAAAGGAAGCTGACCACAACACAAGTTCTGATAGTACCGAAGCCTGGTGTTGAGTATGTGTTGTTTTGTGATGCATCGGGACTTGGTTTAGGAGCCGTGCTGATGCAAGAAAGACGAGTGGTTGCCTACGCCTCCAGGCAGTTGAGGACTCATGAGAAGAATTATCCGACGCATGATCTTGAGATGGCAGCTGTGATCTTGGCTCTGAAGATTTGGAGACACTACTTGTTTGGAGAGAAGTATCGAATCTTCACCGACCACAAGAGTCTTAAGTACATCATGACTCAGAAGGAGCTTAACCTACGACAGAGATGCTGGGTTGAGTTGCTTAATGATTATGACCGTACTATCGAGTATCACCCAAGAAAGGCTAATGTGGTAGCTGATGCCTTGAGTCGGAGACAACCAGAGGATACTTCCACTAGTTACTCGATGTTCTCGCTTATCGAGTTAAGGAAGTTGGGAGTTGGCTTGACAGTGGATGATACAGGAGCTTTGCTGGCACACATGAGTGTCAAGTCTAACCTAAGAGGATGGATAGTGGAGTTACAAGATGGAGATCCCGACCTGGTCAAGCTTAAAGAAGGAGTAAGGAGTGGAAAAGAGGACAAGTTTCGTATAGCTGATGATGGAGCACTGATGATTGGGAAACGGGTATGTGTACCCAATGTTGGTAATCTGCATAGTTAGATTTTGGATGAAGGACATATGACGCCATATGCGAAGCAACCTGGAAGCACCAAGAAGTATCAGAACCTGAAGAGCCATTTCTGGTGGCCTCGTATGAAGAGAGATGTAGCTGAGTATGTTGCAAGATGTCTTACTTGCCAACAAGTGAAAGCTGAGCATCAGGCTCCAACAGGGAAGTTGAGATCCTTGATAGTGCCAGAGTGGAAGTGGGAGATGATCACTATGGATTTTGTGATTGGTTTACTGATGACTCGGAGGCAGCATGATGCTATTTGGGTCATCGTTGACCGATTAACAAAATCTGCTCATTTTCTACCTATCCGCCAAACCGATACCATGGACAAATTGGCAGGTAAGTATGTTGCTGAGGTTGTGAGACTACACGGGAGTCCAAAGTCTATAGTCTCAGATAGAGATCCGAGGTTCACATCACGTTTCTGGAAGAGCTTACAAGCAACGTTAGGAACCAAGTTGAGCTTCAGTACTGCTTTTCATCCTCAGACAGATGGACAATCTGAGCGGACCATACAGACACTGGAGGACATGTTGAGGGCTTGCGCGTTTAACTTCAGTGGGAGTTGGGATAAGTATCTTCCCTTAGCAGAGTTTGCGTATAACAATGGCTACCATTCCAGCATTGGTATGCCACCTTTTGAGGCCCTCTATGGAAAGAAATGTAGAAGTCCAGTGTGTTGGGATAAAGAAGGTATGAGACTGATAGTTGGACCGGATTTAGTCCAACAGACAGTGGACAAGATCTAGACGGTGAGACAGTGTATGAGAGCTGCTCAGGATCGGCAGTGTTAGAACTCATGGTTCGTTACAAGGTTTTGATAATTGACAAACCAACTCCAGATCATGACAAAGATGAAGCAAAAAGAAATGAGGTCAAACCAATCCTCAAGCAAAAGAAACCATTCAAGAGCAAAGGATCAAAGTGAATGAGTACAAGATTGAAGAGCCAAGAAAGAAGAGTTAGATTCATAAATTGTACAAGGTATAACACTCAACTCTTCTAGGAAATTGGCTCAAAATAAGATAAAAGATGCATCACATAAACATATTTCAAACATCAAACTATTTTTTGAGTCAATAACATCGATGTTATATTTTACCACATCGATGTTCTGCCTTCAAACAATCTTTCAAAAATTGGCAGTAGGCAAATAACATCGATGTTGGAATACATAACATCGATATTATAATGACCGTTGCTTTTAAAGTGAGTCATAACATCGATGTTCCCATTTGTAACATCGATGTTCTTTCAAGTCGACTTTAAAATCGTTTTTACCGAGCCAAAATAACATCGATGTTGGAATCCCAAACATCGATGTTCTTGGTTTCAACCATTTTTCCAAAAGTTGGCAGCAGCTCCAAAAGATCGATGTTTACATCTAAACATCGATGTTCCTGCCTTCAAAGAATTTTCCAAAAATTGGCAGAAGGCTCAGAACATCGATGTTGGCTTCCTAAACATCGATGTTCTCATGACCGTTGCATTTGAAAATATTTCTTACATGAGCAAAACATCGATGTTGGATTTAGAACATCGATGTTCTTCAAATTGAGTCTTTTAACTCTTATTCACAGAAGCGAAATAACATCGATGTTGTGAATTAAAACATCGATGTTCTTCAATGATCAGTTCTCATCTCTTTTTCACAGAAGCAAAATAACATCGATGTTGGTTTTCAAACATCGATGTTCTTCATATGAAGCTTTAAAGGATTTTACACAGAATCAAAATAACATCGATGTTGGGTTTGATAACATCGATGTTTTAGTTACCGTTAGTCCAATAATTCAAATTTACTGGACAAAACATCGATATTGAGACTTTAAACATCGATGTTATGACCGTTATTCTGACAACTTTCCAGCACCCACTATGTCTTGTTTAAAGCTGTTTTCTTGAGTGCATTTCAAACGACTCCATAATTTTTCAAAGCTACAAATTGAGCATTTTCAGTTCTGATTTAGTACTAATCAACTCTCTACATTCAAGCATTCATTTCATACATTCATCCAAATTTTAATTGAGTCAATATCATATTGAGGATTTGAGAGTTGCCTTTTAGAGCCTTACTTGTATACTCATATCTGCTCTTGTGAGAGTTCTTTGTTTGAGTGATTGTATTGCTATACACCTTAAGGGAGGATAGTTCCCTTGTTGAGAATCATAGGAAGAGGGCATATCTTCTTGTGTGAGAAGTCTTGAAGTGAGGTATCTTCAAGCAGGAGATTAGAGTTTCTTGTGACTAGAACTCTAGGTTGTAAACGATTTGTTAAGCACCCGTAAGCTTAACGTAGATAGTGGAATCTTCAAGAGAGTCTCTTGAAGGACTGGATTAGCCACACAAGTAGTGTGTGTGTGAACCAGGATAAATTGCTTGTGTCCTTCAATCTTTAATTCCGTATTTATTTCCTGCTTATTTCGTTTTAATCCGATAAACGCTCTTCACCCCCCTCTAGCGTAGGTCTTTTGTTCTAACAGGCAGAAGAGCTACGACGACAAACACTGACGTGAGATGGAGTATAATGTTGGTGAGAAGATTTTCCTCAGAGTAGCATCTTGGAAGGGTGTGATTAGGTTCGGCAAGAGAGGGAAGCTGAGCCCAAGATATATCGGACCCTATGAGATCGTGGAGAGAATTGGACCACTAGCTTACAGGTTATCTTTACCTGATGAGCTATCACGTATTCATGACGTGTTTCATATCTCTATGCTGAGGAGATATCGATCGGATCCTAGTCATATTGTAGCCCCAGTGGATGTTGAGGTAGCAGAGGACCTTACCTACACAGAAGTGCGGGAACAGATTCTTGCTCGAGAAGTTCGGCAGTTGTGGAACCGTACCATTCCCATGGTCAAGGTCAAGTGGAGTAAGCATTCCGCTAACGAGTCTACATGGGAAGTTGAAGAACACATGTGGTCCCAGTATCTGCATCTTTTCACAAAATAGGAATGAATTTCGAGGACGAAATTCTTTTAAGGGGGCAGACTGTAACAGCCCGGGTAAAATTTATGTTTTTACCGGGATTGTAAAAAAAGCTTTGTACAGTAATTTACCTTATGAAATTAATCTTGGGTAATTATTTCAGGGTAAATTATACATTGGATTCTGAAACCGACCCTTACCCCTCGTTCCCAATTTTTTTGCAGATTTTTCGGACCAGAGTTGGTATTTTTCGGGTCCAGGAATCTTGAGAAAAGTCAGGTTTATCCTCGAGTAAACAGACTAGAAATAAAGTCAAGGGGGTATTATAGTTATTTTTCAGTCCGGACGGGACACGCCTCACATGTTGCACAGTGTTGAGTTTTGCAGCCGCCTCCTCTGTGACTTCTGTGAACTGCTTGTGTGACCCGTGCTTTACCAGTTTTCTGCTCGTGCATAACCAGTGTTGCATGCCTGCTTTTCCCTGCCTTACCTGTATACCTGCAGCACCCTTCTCCTACAAACACCATCACCTTGCTCTCCACTGCCAAAACTTCACCTGTGAAACTACCTACTGCATACTACCTACGAAACCAGAAAAAAAAATATAAAACACACCACCCGTGCCAACCACCATCCACAGCCACCATTTCTTCTCCTCCTTCCTTCCTCGCTGCAGCACGACGACCGAGACGACCACCATTAGCCGCCATCGCTGCCATCTCTTCCCCTTCCCTTGCTTCTCCTCCTCCTCGCCCTCGTCGCCGTCGCGCCCAGCCAGCAGCGCAGCCTGCCGGACGAGACAACCTGGCAAACGACCCGCTTGCCTCCCTGCTCCTCCTCCCTCGACCGATCGCGACGCCTGCTCTCCTCTCCTGCTCGTCGCCTCCACGCAGCGACTCGACGCCGGCAACACAACCACCTCGACGCTGCTGATTTGTGGAGTGGAGCCGACGAGTCGCGGACCCCTTTTCGCCTTGCCGTCGCCTCAGCCTTGCAGCGTCTCCTTCGCCTTCCCCAGCTTGCGCCGCCGCGTCCCCTCGATTGCAAGGTGAGCAGATCTGCGCGGGTTGAAGATCCGGGTCGAGTTTGACCCGATGCCTCAACTGGGTCGCGGATGATTGGTTTGGGTTGATCCAATTTTGGGAGTTGGGTCAAGGCTTGGGTTTGGGTTGACTTGGGCTTTGGGCTTGGTTTGGAGTGCTAGGCTGCTGTCTGTTGGGCTCGCTGCGTGGGCCTGTCTGGGCTCTATGCAGTGGGCTGAACAGTACTATTCAGGCCCAGTCCAAGTTAAATAATAATAATAATAAAAATAAAATATGGTTATATGAATATTTTGAGGAAAGTGATAAGTTTTAATTTTGGTTTTTAGGAATATATATATATATATAAATATATATGCATGTATAATTACTTCCTTTTGAAATAAAAACTATATTATGGTAAGTAATTTCTATGAAAATTTCTTGGAAAATTAAATACGATATGGTAATAATCTTTTTATGAAATAGTTTGGAATATGTAAATGTTATAATTTCCAGAAGGATTATTTCATAATAATTATATTTTTGGAAAGGATATTTGATATGTGAAATAAATAGCTTAATGGAAATTATTTTGGAAAATATATATATTTACGTAAATATTTTCTTGTTGGAAAAAAATATAAATACTCAGGGAAAGTATTTTGGAAAGGGTATTAACAAAGTATATACCGGAATAATAACCGGATATAAGTATAGTATGGTATTTTGACACATGAATAGTAAATGATGAATGATGATGATAACGGGGTTTCACCGGGACGTAAACGAACCAGTTTAAGTTTTATTTTTACGGTATAGCAACATTTGCATTTATGTGCATCTTATGTGAGTATATGTTGTTATTTGCTATATAGGAGCTGATAACGAGCAGTATCCCAAGGAACCAGAGCCGGGACATTTCGAGGATTTTCAGGAGTAGGAAAATCGGCTAAGGTGAGGATGGGTAACCTTTGATATGTTGCACATAATACTGTGTTTGTTTCTCTGATAAATATTTGCTTGATTGAACTGCTGAGCAGATTGAGTTGGGTTGTTGTGTTTCTAATATTGTTGTTGATCTGTTAACCATGGATAAACTGATATGGTGAGATAATTGGATAATTGGTAGTTGTGTTGACGACTTTATTGTCACTTGGAAAGTAGTGGTACGACTCGATGGTTAGAGACTGTTTTGTGGTGGCTATGATCTGGGTTACTTGTGATAAGCATGTCTATGCTTGGGATGTCTATTCCGGTTCATTATATTTTTGGGATGTCTATCCCTGGGATCTATTTTTGGGATGTCGATCCCTGGGCTCTCTTGGTTTGATCTAGCACCCAGAACATGTTAATAACCAGGTACGACTCTAGCTTGTCCAGTGGCAGGGCCCTGAAGATAAAATTGGAAATTTTATTGTCTTTTGGTCTTGGCTCAGTTATGTTCTGGTTGAATCTTTGATTTGTCTTTTGCTTGTATTTTCTTCGAAAGTATTATGTTTGCCTGCATATTACTGTTTATCCTTCGTAGGTGAGCACTTCGGACTCACCCCTCGCCTGCGGAGTTTCATCTCGTGGGATGAGTTGCTCGTAGTACAGGTACGTGGTTCGGCCAGCTGCTGTTTCTACTCCACCAGACCCCGGATCCATACCTCCGCTGCATCTCATTCTAAGACTTCCGCTGCTGTATTTTATATGTTGTTGTGTTGTTGTATTACTTCTGTTGCTGTATCATATGTTCTCTGTTACTGCTGTCGTGGCTTGAATAATGGTCCCCAGGATCGGGTGACGGATGTTGTAATTGACTTTGCTTTGGTACTGTATTTTGTATTGTAAGTACTGTCTGCTACTGTAATAAGAATAGTTCTAGCACGTGTTTACCCGGTACGGTAAATACGGGCCGGGGCGCTTCGTAACATCTAACACATAGTTAGTTTAAATAAAAAAAGATAAACAATCAATCATAAATTTAAAAAAATATTGTTTAATATTATTTTATACAAACTAGATAATTAATATATAAATATCTATTGTAAATAATGAAAGTACCTAATTTTATTTACTATCTAACACATAGTTAGACTAAAATAAAAAACATACCTTCAATCAAAATTAAAGAAACACATCCTTTAATTTACTTTGTATAAAACAATTATTGTGAATAATAATATACAACCATACAATTGAACCAATTATGAATTAACATAAGACACTGATAGCCCATTAAGCTTTGAAGATCCCAGAAATTTATAATCCATACAAAATGAACAATAAAATTTCAGCCCAAAAAGTGGCCCGGCTCGGCTCAGCCAAACAAATCGGCTCGGCCTGGTCATTTGGCTTCAGAACAGCTCGGCTTCAAGACTAGAGTTGGCTTAGCCAAAACTTATTCGGCTCAGCTCGGGACACACATAGTGCAGCTCAGTTATTTTTCCTTTTTTTTTTGAACTTGTCGCACACGTGCGACGCGTGTGAAGGCTGAAATGAAGCCCTAACTTCATCTCTTTCACACAGCCGTCGTCCCGCCATGGCTCCCATTGGAGTCATCTACTGCCGCCGCCGGAGAGGCAATACCGCCACCACGTCGCCACAAAGGCTACCGTCTGAAGCCGGCGCAGCTCACGAACCTCCAAGAGCCGATCGTCTTGCTCGCGAACCACCGGCGCCAACAAGTCGCCGTGCGTCGTCGGCCGGAGGAGCGCACATCTCCTCTTCTCTCAGTCGTCGCTGCCCGGAAAGACGCCCGCTGCGTGTGGCAGCAATAAACACCACCGAGAATGGCACATCCGCCACCCACGTGAGGACACGGGCACACAGCCCTGCCGGGTCGCGTCACAGCCTGAATCAGACCACCGTGAGCCTTCACCTGCAAACAAACCAACCACAAGCACAAGACAAACAAGAACACATCACAACAACAAGCACGGTTCACGAGTCGGGTTGCAGGTTTTCCGATTCAATGACATAAATTGAATGGACACAATACTCACAAAAATCAATTCACATAAAACAGAATAATTGCAATCGAAAGAATCAATGGAATAAAACAATTATTCGTCCAGGGAAACAAAAAATTTATTCCACCAGTTGCATCTTAATGTTTACACAAAACAATCAAAACCAAACAGGGAATGAAAACTGTAGCTCCGCTACCAATGTTGGGAATCTAGACATGTTTAACAAATAAACATTCATGCACAACGGGAGATTAAATTAAAGAACAGAAGACTTATCTGTTAATGGAGCCCGGATCAATTGTTCCTCTGGAATAAATCATGCATCCTTATTAGTCGGGAATTAAATCACTAGAAAATAATCTACTAGCCACTACCTAAGAACCCTAAATATGTATGAAGACAATTTTATGTTTTACTGGACAAACCAGAAAACAAAGAGCGAGAGAGCAACAGAAAGAGGGAGGGCAATAACAGAAAGGAACCACGTTCTTTTCTATTTCACACACCTAATAGTTGTGAAAACTGACTAATAGTTTCCTACAAAACAACATGGACTTGGGCTTTACCAAATAGGCCCAGTCTATCATGGGTGTTATACCCAATTAAACCAATAGTTGACATAGGCATAATCTTTATTCATAATCAATGCGCTCACTGCAGGTTCCATACTTACTTATGGACTCCAGACTAAACCTACTTCTAATAGTAATAGAACCCTTATAATACATTAAAATTTCCTTGTAGGCAAGAAAACTACTAGACTCCCTGATGCCCTAAAAGCCAATTAGACTGCAGCTTGTATCGAAGCTGATAACCTTGACATTAATTTCAACAAACTAGACATCACACATTTAATTGTAGTTAATAGGACAAAATAAAATGAATATCCTCTAGCTTTTTGCATCACATGGATACAGATAAAAAACATATATGCCTGTGCCAAGACATGAATCCATATGATATTTCTTGAATTGCCGATGTAGTCTTTTGGTTGGAAAGCGGGATGTATATTAAGAATATACTTGAGCAGGGTACATGATTAGGAGTCGGTTGTTCACACCGACTACTATCTTTAAAAAGAAAACTGTAGTCTTCATTGCTAATGTTTATTTTCTCAAGGAGGGTTATTTATATGTTAAAATTGCTCAATGCTATTCATCCTTGAAAGAAAGGGACAAGGCAATTTCTTCATTCTACAAAGGTAATGTTTGCCCACTACTAAATACCAGCTCAATTCTAAGGGTCAATTCTCTTCAATTTTCTTGAGGAAGTCCTAAAAAACAAACCTTTGTTAAGGATTTCTCAAGAAATTCTTAAGAGAAGGTCCTAGAAAAGCAGGTGGTAAGAAACCTCAAAATCCTAAGAAAATTCTAACAATGCCCAATGTAATATAGTTAGCATTTTTTGAGGAACTAAACCTTAGGAAAACCTTAGCAAGGGACGGGAGCAAATTTTGAAGACACACCCTAAAAACTCCTAAGCAAAGTCCTAAGAAACGCTACATTTCTTTAAAAAAAAATAAATACGTAATAGACGTTGCTGAATATAAATACAGATCCAACTATATAATTTGTATATTTCATAAATAATAAAAATTAGATGAAACCGAAATTTTCATACATAAATATGTCTCAACAAATTAAACCAAAAATTACCAAGTAATTAAGTAACTACAATTACATTAAAAAGTGTATAATAATAAACATAATCTTGCAGCAGCAGAAACAAATTATTGTGGTAGATAGTACATTTATCAAATTGAGCATTCAATAAACTAGAGGTACAAAATGCCTATAATTGCAGAATAGCTTACAGACCTTAGAGTTACACCCTACACTAATCATACAACTTAGCTGCCACAACATCCTTTGGGCTTTGTAGAGTTCTCATGGATCACTGAAGAGTCCAACATCTTTTCCAGAGACCAGAATATCCAACCATGCCCTGTTCATGGCAAATTTGGGATGTTAGGAAGGTTCAAGGAAACTGTAATAAGGTCAAGTTTTCAAGATGCCTTTGCAGAAGAAATACACCTCTTGATGCCCATTATGATTCTTGATAATACGGTCCCGATACCAATCAATCGACAATAAAAGCATGAACGAGGTTTTAACTATCTCACTTTGTATTTTTTGTGATTTCAAAAATTTAAGTTCGGATTTCAAGGATGTGGGAGTCCTTGAATACAAAATTGAACATTATCCTTATCAGCCTAGATTTAATTTTAATTGACGTAAAGGTAAGTCTCTATTTTACATGCCTTCTATTTATATTTTTTTTCCTTTTTTGTCTTTTTTTCCATATTTTTTTTAACAACATTATTTCATTTTAAAATGTTTTAAATATTTTTTCTTTGTATTGGTTTAGTTTTAATTTCAAAAACTAACGAATACCATAAATTTTAATAATATATAGCTTCAAAAAAAATTAAGCATAAAAAATAATATGAAACATAAAAAAACAAAGAAATAAGAAATAAGAAATTTCTCATACATTTTCTCAATTATCTAATTATTTAATAAAATATTCCCCTCGAACGCTAAAGAACTTACTAATTTAAGATTACTTTCAAATGTAGATATTTTATTACAAATTATTTTAAAAATTCAAAAAACAATATTTCGACAAGCAAATCTATATATCTATATTATCTATAAAAGCACGAGGACAGAAAAACACCAAAACAGCGAAATAGGCGAAACTACTAAAATACCTTTTTTTTTATTTTTTCATGAGTATTAACATAATTATCTGTACTTATACTATCTATACTATATTTTATTTTATCTATACTATATATAAAAGCACGAAGTCACCAAAATCTATACTATCTATAAAAGCACGAAGACAGAAAAACACCAAAACAGCGAAACAGGCGAAACTACTAAAATACCCTTTTTTTATTTTTTTCATGAGTATTAACATTATTATCTATACTTATACTATCTATACTATATTTTATTTTATCTATACTACATATAAAAGTACGAAGTCACCAAAATTTGCGAAATTGAAATATTAAAATATCCTTCTCTTTTCCATTATAATTAAAGGCATAATAGTCATTTAAAAACCTATTATAAATAGCAAAGTTGCAAAAATCATCATCATATGTCTCCGTCTCCAACCTCTCCCCAATATATCACCTTGTAACTCTCTTTTTTAGGGATGTTATTTGATGTCTGTCCATTGGTAGTATATTGCAAGAGTTAGATATCACTGCAAAAACAGGTAGTAGATAAACAAAACTGGCCATTGTATTGATTGGTAGCAAGAATCTTAATTTCTTCATCTTCTTGATAAGCGCTAATTAAGTTCTCAAGTGATCAATTTTCTTTTTTTTTTTTTGATCAATTTTCTTTTTTTTTTTTTCATTTGTGCTCAGAACTCTTGGACAATTGACGCGAAGATCATCATCGTACAAACAAACCATGTAGATCCTTGATAAATAAAGAGCAATCTGACAAATTATTGCACATAATAAATTATTTTTTTGGGTACGTAAATAGTCCTTTATTACCCCAACTCACGTTCTCTTTTCGTAATATTCCCTCCTCTTTGTTTCCACTACTTCGTTTTTGGTTTTGCTCTGAACGGTGAACGCAATGATTTTTTCATCCTTTCTTGTTTTATAAATTCTCAAAAACTACTAAAAATAACAATGTCTACTAAAAAATAATAATATAAAAAAATTTATCACAAGAATTCATGAAAAATGTGTTTATAGTTTATCATTAACAAGAATTATGAAAAAAATTAAAGTACAATAGAATAGTTAGCGAAAAACTATCAATATGAACAACGACTGCAAAAAAAATAATAGTGAAAATAATAATATAATTTAATAATTAAAATTATATAATTTAGAATATCAAAATAATAGCTAATATTATTAACAGTAATCAATTTATAAATTCATAATATAATACTAAAATTAATGTGTATCTATGTTTGTTGATTATCAAAAAAAATTCTTTACATTATATTCAAGTTCTTCTAAAAAAATATGATTAATATATAAAAATTTATTTATATATTCTCAAGAACTATCATGAATCATGAAGGATAATAATAATTATGGAAAAATAATAGAACTCTGACTGAAGAACTGCCCAAGAGTCAGTGAAAACTACAAACAGGAATAACAACTGCAAAAAAGAATAATCATAAGAATTCACGACATATATTTTGTTGTACTTTTTTATCAGTAAGAACTATGGAGAGAAAAAATTGATTTATGAATTTCTATTCTAATACAAAAAATCAATTCTAAACAATTTGTATCCATTTGTTCACAATATCAAAAAAAAAAAATCATTATCTACATTATATATATAAGTTCTTCTCAAATTAATGATTAATAAATAATTTTTTTATTCATATTTTCTCAACAGCTAGCAAGAATTATAAAAAGCAATAAAGTTTAAAAAATAATAGAAATATGAAGAAGAACATTCGAAGATTCAATGAAAACTACGAACAAGAACAACATTTATGAAAAAATAATCATAGAGATGAATAATCACAAGAATTCATGACGGATGCATTTTTAGTTTATTATCAACAAGAATTATGAAGAAAAAAATTGAAAGCAATCGAATAATCAATAAAAAAGACCAATAGCAACAATAACGACTATGAAAAAAATATTAGCAGAAAATAATAACATAATTTAATAATTCCCTTCGTTAGTAATATAATTTGATAACTAAAATTATATAATTTAGAATATCAAAAGATTAAAAAATATCATTAAAAATAATCAATTCGTAAATTTTTATTCTAATACAAAAACTAATTCCAAACAATTCATTTGCCTAGATTATGAATAAAAATGTCTAATTATGTATAAGTCCTTCTCAAGAAAATGATTGATATATAAGCCTTTATTTGTATTTTTTTAACAAATACCAAGCATTAAGAACAATAATAATTACTAAAAAGCAATAAAATTATTAAGAAGAACGAAGGGTCAATGAAAACTCTGAAGTAGAATAATCTTTATCAAAAAGAAAAATCATGGGGAAGAACTATGGTGAAAAAAGATTGAAGAACAGTAGAATTGACAACGAAAACTCGGATCAAGAACAATCACGACGAAAAAGGATGATAATGAAAAATAATAATATAACTTAATAAACCCCTTCACTAATAATAATAAAATAATATAATTTAGAATATAAAAAAATTCCCAGATATCATTAACAATAATCGATTTATAAATTGATATTCTAATACTAAAACTAATTCTAAACAATTTTTTTCTAGATTATGAAAAAAATCTTTGTGTACATTATATAAGCTCTTCTCAAGAAAATGATTAATGTATAAGCATTTATTTATATTTTTTTTCAAAAACTACCAAAAATTACGAAAAAATAATTATTGAAAATAATAGTACTATGGAGAAGAATAACTGAAAAGTCAACGAAAATCAAGAGAAAAAACTTTTCAGAAAGAAAAATAATCACAAGAGCACTTTGTAATTTATCATCAAGAAGAACTGCGGAGAAGAAGAGTCGAGTAGTTAACGAAAACTACGAACAAGAACAATAACTACAAAAAAAATAATGCAAAAGAATTATCATAGAATTTTATAATTAATGTGTTTGTAGCTTATTGTCAACGATAACTCTAAAGAAGAAAAATTGAAGTATAGTCGAATAGTTAATGTAAACTACCAAAAAGAACAATGATGGCGAAAAAAACTAATTATAAACTAATCGATTTATAACTTCCTATTCTACTGCATAAACTAATTCTAAATAATACATATCAGTTTTCCTAGATTATAAAAAAAAACTTTGTTTTCGTTATATATAAATTCTTATGAAAATAATAATTAATAGTATATTGCATGATTTTTAAAATACAATACTATACCACGTGCATCCCACATATAGAAAAAAACCTAGTCTATATAAAAGCACAAACTCTAGAAAAGCCGGCAAATTGACTCCATTGCCCTTCATTAATTAAAATTGACCCAATTACCTTTCATAATTTAATTATTATTATTCTAATTCTATCATAGAAGAAAGGAATGACAATAATAACAAATAACAAATAAAGAGAACAAAAAAACATGGTCGTTGTGGCGTGCCTATATATGTATACTTTTCCAAGTATAAATTTTTAATACACAACAAATGCTATTCGGTTGGGAAAAAAAATCAATAACTCAATTATATTATATTGGTCAATCAAATATTCTTTTATAAACTCCAAAACTTTAAAGGAATACAAGTCCGACTAAGCGTGCTTATATGTGTATACTTTTCCAAGCATTCAATAACTCAATTATATTAGTCGGTCAAACATTCTTTTATAAACTCCAAAACTTTAAAGGAATACAATTACTACTAGGAACATATTTATATGGCTTTGCATGCGTGTATATATATATACATAGAGTATCAACAGAGCTACAAAATCATTAGCACAATTGAAGAATCGCAAATAGAGAGGAACAATAAAAAGGTACTTCCGTTGTTCAATTATTCTTCTGATGCATTAACTTGGTGGGTTTATAATGAGAGTGAGACGTCATCTTACTAATTAGAATTCTAGGCATCTTTTTCATAATAATCTTTTAACTTTCCTTTATGTATATATATATTCGTCATGTGTCTATATACAAAATAGAAGCATTATTTTTCCTAACATTTTTTCTTTAATTTATTTCAGGAAATAATTACTATATTATTTTTTTATCTATCATGCCTCCGAAAATGAAAAATCAAAGAAAGAAAGACAATTAGTTATTGCACGAGCTGTAGAGAATAAAAGAAAAAGAACGAAAAATTCAAATGATGGAATGACTTCGGACAATAATATAAACTCCAAACGTAAAAAGAAAGGTTCCATGTTGCTTAAAGCTTTATTAACCCCATATCGATAGAAAGAAAGACAATTAGTTATTGCATGAGCTGTGGAGAATAAAAGAAAAAGAACGAATAATTTAAATGATGGAATAACCTCGGACAATAATACAAACTCCAAACGTAAAAAGAAAGGTTCCATGTTACTTAGTGCACGAGCTGTAGAGAATAAAAGAAAAAGAACGAATAATTCAAATGATGGAATAACTTCGGACAAACTCCAAACGTAAAAAGAAAGGTTCCATGTTACTTAAAGCATTATTAACCCCATATCGATAGAAAGAAAGACAATTAGTTATTGCACGAGCTGCAGAGAATAAAAGAAAAAGAACGAATAATTCAAATGATGGAATAACTTCGGATAATAATATAAACTCCAAACGTAAAAAGAAAGGTTCCATGTCACTTAAAGCATTATTAACCCCATATCGATATGAAGGTTAGTAATTTATATTTATAATTAATTTAAATTATATTAAATTAGCGTCATATGAGAAATTTAGTTTTAGTTTATTTTTTTGAATTTCAGTGCTTCATTGTTTTATATAATTTTATAAAAATTTTTTCAGGAACGACTGAATATCACCCTTCAAGTTTTGAGTTGCACAAACTTGCAAATGTTTTGCCATGTCTACTGAAACGCCCCGACCCGTATTTACCGTACACAGTAAACACGTGCCGGAACTGTAACGACCCAACCAAGCCAAGCCCAGCATACAGTATATACAACAGAAACTCGGGCTCTACACCCCAAAATAAAAACATCAATAACAACATAACCGGCCCAATGGCCCAACAATAGCAATAGAATGCACAGCGGAAGACTTAATAACTCACAAAGACACTATATGCGACACTGATGAAAACTATGGATCCGAGTCCTGTCCAAGGGATAACGCCGCAGCCTGTCTGGAATGCATCAAACCTGTACCACAAATAACTCATCCTACGGGATGAAAGCCCACAGGTGAGGGGTGAGTCCGAAGTGCTCACAACCATGGATAGACGATCAATATGCAACACTAGAATTACTCAAGTCGAACACAGGCTAAACAGCTAAACACACCAAAACAAAGACTCGACCCAAAACCGGTCCAAGACCAAAAGACTCAAATAAAAATCCAATTTCCAATTTTATCTTTTCCAGGCCCCGTCACGGATAAGCTAGGGGTCAGACCTGGTTCTCAACATATTTTAGGTGCCAGACCAAATCCAAGAGAACCCAGGGATCGACATCCCAAAAATAAGAACCCAGGGGTAGACATCCCAAAAATAATCACGGGATAGACATCCCAAACATAGACATGCTTATCACAAGTAACCCAGGTCATGGCCACCACAAAACAGTCTCAAACCATCTAGTCGTACCACTACTTACCACGTGACAATTATATTATCATCATCAAAATCAAATCACAGGGATCAACATCCCTAACCAAAATACCGGAATAGACATCCCTATCCAAATCCAAGGATCGACATCCTTATCACAATTTATTATTTATTCCATTATACTTTAAACCAAAAAGACACAAGGATAAACATCCAAAAACTCAACACGGGGATAAACATCCCAAAAACCAATCAAGACACTGGGATAAACATCCCGGACCAAATCACAGAAAATGCAACAACCAACAGAGCAATAATCATCAACCGAGTAATACAGGCACATATTGAAGGAAATCCATCCTCACCTTGGCCGATTACTCAACTCCGGAGACAATGACCGGTCCCAAGCCGGCTCCTCGGGAAACTGCCCGATATCAAACCTATACAACAAACAATATATACTCACATAAGATGCACATAAGAGTATGCTATGATGCCAAAACTGCGAAATAACCCATCCCGGTTCGTATCCTTTATTATCACCTTTTACCGAAAATATTATACCGTACGTATATCCGAATATAATTTCGGTACTATCCTTTAATTAAAACTCTTTTCAAAATATTATATTAAATAATTATACTTTTCCAAGATATTAATTACCATAGTTTTCTAGAAATTATAACATATATATAGTTTCCAAAATATTATTCTAATATATTTTTCTAGCAACATAATTATATATATATATATATATGTCACTTATTTTAGAAAATATAATCCTTTATCAAAAATATTTATGAAGACAATCATATGCTATTTATATACTTTTCCAGAAAATATGTACCCATAAAAGCTTATTCCGTAAATGATTACAAATTAATAGATATACTTTTTTATTTTCTTTAGACAAATTACATTCCAAAACAATTATATATAAACATGAGTATATACTTTTCATAAATATTAATTATGTATACTATATACATATGTTTTTTTTCAAAAGTATTTCTATAATTTATTTCCCATAATTATCCATATATATGTATCTGATCTTATTTTAATCAATTATTATTATTTTTTTAAAAAAAAAAACGGACTGGGCCTGAACAGTACTGGCCCAACCCCACTGCACAGGCCAGCCCAGGCCCCAAGCAGGAACCCAAAGACAGGCCCGCACAGCAGGCCCAGCGCACTGCCCACGACCCAGCAAGCCAAAACCCCAACCAAACCCACATTAACCCAACAGCCCATACTAAATACCCAAGTCCAAAATCAATCCAACCCAAACCCAGGTCAACCCTAATGAATTCGGGCCAAACCCATCACAAACGAGTCGACCCGCGTGTTGCCATCAACTGCCACTACTCACCTTGGATGAGCTCAACGGCGGCGCGAAGGAAAGGGCAGCAGGACGGCGAGATGACTGAAGCAGAGGCGACGCGGGAACGAAGGCGTCGGGCTTCTGGGGTGGCGGTCGTCAGTGACAACTGCGGTGGTGGTTCGTGCAGGAGGCCGGGTCGTCGGCTGGCGGCTGCAGGACTCGGGGCGACGTCGGTTGCTTGGAGCTGCAGGCGGCGACGAGCTGAAGAGGAAGGAGGCGGTGCTACGTAGCGGCTGACAAGGCGAGGCGACGGGGAAAAGGAGACGAGGGCGACGACGGCGCGACGTGAGGAGGGTGGAGCTCGGGTCGTCGCGTCGGCTTCGTCCGGGTAGCACGACCGGCCTGTCGCGTCGGCGACAAGGTGAGGAGGAGGAGAGGAAGGGATGATGGCGGTTGTTTGTGAGGTGGCTGTCGGCAGAGGTAGAGGTGGCGGGTCTCGGTAGTGGTGCCTGTGTGTTTGTTTGTGTTTTGTTTTATTGTTGTTTTTTTTTTCTGGTTTTCCTGGGTAGTTGCAAGCAGAGTAGGGCGGCGGCGCGGTGGCAGCAGAGAGAGGAAAGGAGCGAGAGATGGTGGCGGTGTGGAGGTCGGCAGCAGGTGGTCTCGGGTAAGTGGTGTGTTTTGTGGCTCGGTGAAAGAAGGAGAAAGGAGAGGAAAAAGAAGGTGGAGGTGATTCACGGGTTACACAGGAAAACAAGCACGGGTGACACAGAAAAAGAAGACGCCGCCTTGCATAATTGAGGCGGCTCCATTATGCAGGGCCGTGTCTAAACCGGACCAAAAAATAACTGATACCCCGTTTGTTATTTTCCGGTGTGATTTTTCTGTGGATCCCGGGACCCGAAAAATACCAACTTAGGCCCGAAAAATCCACGGAAAAATACCTAGCGCGGGAAAAGACTCAGTTTCGAAAAACGACGCTCGATTTACCTTGAATTAATTATCCAAGATTAATTCATTCGATAAATCACTGTAGAAGGACTTTTACAGTCCTGGTAAAAATCCAAATTTTTACCCGGGCTGTTATATCTACATTGTGGGGCCAAAAAATTCCAATATGAAATACCTTCATTTTGTTGCAGTATTGGACATTTCAAATTAGCTTCACCAACCTATCATGATGATTTATATAGTCTATTCACTTCTACAAGAGCAAAAGCTGAAAAATTCCAGAAAAATATCCGAGCATATAACAATATTTTTTTCATTTACATCTTTTGGAGTTAAATTTGATAAGGAACTGGCATCATCCAAGCAATGGAGTCTATACATTCAAAGCACAAGGCCAAATTTATCATTATCTACCTGTTTTGGTGCCAACGGCAAATAGTCCCAATTGTTTACAACTTTACTTTTATGATACTGACAATGAACTGCATAATAGAATGCAAATAATGCAAGAAGGACAACTGAGTGAGAATATAGTAAAGAAGTTGATGAATATTCTTGAAGAAAATCCTTAGCATAGAAGTTGATGGATATCCTTATCCTGGCATCAAGAGTTATGCAGACTTTTTGCGATCATTTTAGTGCATTGTCATCCTGAAAATGCGAAGGTACTATGGGATACTTATTTTGAACCAATATCTGAAGATTTCAAAAGAAACCAAGAGTACTCCGCTGAGGCTCAAGTTTTATTAACACTAAAAGGTGTCAATTATTTCTTAGAAAGTATGGGAAAAAAAACAACGTCTATAAATATAAACTATTCGATTTAGATAGCTATTCTCTTGAAAAAGAAACAACTCTCCCAAGAGAAATAACTGAGAAAATTTCAATTGAGATCCCTTTGGAAGATTTGGAAGCACATATCAAGTTAAACCCTGAACAAGAGATTGCTCTCAACACGATTATAGAAAGAATACACTCCGAAAATAGTGAGATAATTTTTGTTGACGACCAGGGAGGGACAGGAAAAATATTTTTATATCGTGCATTACTTGCGAATGTCTGATCTAGAGGGATAATAGCACTTGCAACTGCAACATGTGATGTCGCAGCAACAATTATGCCTGGTGGACGAACTGCTCACTCACGTTTTGATATACCAATCACCACTGATGAAACAACTTTATGTAAGATGTCAAAGCAAGGTTTAATTGCACAATTGATGAGAAAGACAAGACTTATTGTGTGGCATGAAGCACCAATGGCAAAGTGGTTTGCTATAGAGACGGTAGATCGGACACTTTGTGATATAATGAATAGTGAAGAACCTTTTGGAGCAAAGGTTGTCGTATTTGGTGGTGATTTTAGACAAGTAATGCCAATAGTTCCAAGAGATACAAGACAAGAAACAATTGAAGCAAGTTTAGTTAGATCTTACTGGTGGGATAAAATGGAGAAAATAAGGTTAACAATCAACATGAGGGCAAAATCAGATGAGAAATTCAGTCACCTTTTACTAAGGATAGGAAATGGAGAAGAACCTACGACTGAAGATGGGTTGATTTCAATACCATACGAGATGATAGTCAATTATCAATTATCAAGGAGATGAATCAGCTATTAATAGTTGATAAAAAAAAAAACATATATCATTGCCTCAAACAAAATGCGGATTCAGTTGCTTATATGACTGAGAGAGCAATTCTTACCATAAGAAACGAATATGTAGACGAATTAAATGAAAAGTTAATCAATATTTTCCCAGGGAATAACATGACATTTAGAAGTTTTGATGAGGCTATTGAAACACAAAATTGCTACCAAGAAGAATTTCTCAACACATTGACTCCAAGTGGACTCCCACCCCATAATTTGGTCCTTAAAATTAATTGTCCAATCATGTTGCTAAAGAATCTCAGTCCATGTAACGCCCCGAATTTTCAATTTTTTTTTTATATTACCTTCTCGGAAATTTTCAAGATCCTTCTCAGCATGGGAATTTATTTTTCCTAATGTTATTATGTGATTTTTAATAAACTTAACATTTTATATTGGTGTTAATTCCTAAATAGACTTTTGCTTTGAAAAAAAAAGTATACCTACATACGAAACACAGGTGTTAGGTGTGATCTGGCCAAAATGACGTAGTTTTAGGAATGCCTAAATGCTTGAATAATAAACATATGTGGATGCGTCGTTTTGATCATGGTGTGTTGGTCTCCTAACCTTACCTTTTGCAAGCGTCATCAAAATGACGTAGTTTTGAGCAAATGATATTATTTTGGTTTTGAGTTCTGCCAAGCCCAACTCTATCTACAAATTCAACCCTAACTATAAATTCATGTCTTTTCTTTTTTTGGGGCAGTCACTTTCACTTCAACCGATACCACACCTTTCCCACATCCTCTTAGTTTTCTCTCCTTTTCCTCTCCTTCCCAGCCCTCTTGAAGTTAAGAAAAAAAATAATCTGCGCAATGGTGGGTTTGGGTACAGCTTGGTTTTTTTTTGGACTCTTAAGTGGCCAGAACCGGTGTGTAGTCTTGCGATCCATGTTGTTGTGGCTTTTGGGATACAGTACTCAGTAAGCATTTGATATTTGAAACAGATTTTAAAGGTAATGCCAAATTGAGTAATAATATAGTAGGGACAATTCGTTTTCCATGATAACATGTGTCCCTGTATGTTTTTTTTTGGGTTAAATAGAGCACGTGGAGTTTGCCAGATAAGGTCGAGTCTTATGTATTGAGTTCTTGGCATGCAACAATGTCAATGTGTAGAAGTCTAGTTAGTCCAGATGGATGTGTTGTCCATGAGCCATAAAATATTTCATTCAATTCTTTTAATAACCATTACCTTCATGCGCATATATGCATGGCCATTGACACGTTTTGATTTTTTTTTTTCAAATAGCTTTATGATTGACATGGCACCTTGTAAGTGCATTTACTGGATATATTATCTACTCTTTTCAAATGGAGTTTTTTTTTATAATTGAGGGACATTGGACAATGTGTTTTGGTTTTTAAGTAATTTATAAAAAAGGAATTTTAAGGACATTGATAAAGCTAATGATTTTGGCTTGAACTCAGGCACATGATGAATAAATTTTTAACAAAAATATTTTCTTATCTTTGGCCCAAGTTCTCATTTTATGTTCTGGAACCATGATATATATATATATATATATATATATATATATATATATATATACATATATGTGAAAAATATTTTTTTGTTATTAATATAGGAACCTGACAATGACTTGGCAAGACACGGCTTTTGATTTAATGCGGTCTTAATAGTCCAGGTGAGGACATATATACCTTTGTATGCGTACTGCCTACAATACTCGGTTATTTGTTGTGGTTCATTAAGTGATAACATTTGTTTGGCATTTAAAGCTGTATGTGTGTATGCCTGTTGTGTTGATGTTGTTGTTGCACGGTGTATCATGATGATGATATCTTTGTTGTTGAGTGCCTAATTATGTGAACTGTGAGCCTATATGATATGGTATGCTAGTTGAGCATTATATGTTGTTATGATTAAGAAATGATATATGACTTTGTGGTTCGTGTGGTGACTTGAGGGCTGAAGGCCCGGACTTGAGGATAAGATATTAAAACCACACAATCCTGTTTGATCATAACATATGGCACAACTCTTTAAGCATAATTGAGAATAACATACTATAATAATTCTACTGTGGGGCTGTTAACCGGTTGGTTCAAGCGGGAAGTGATACCCCTCGGGATTTCATGCGGGATAGCATGGTATATGTGGTTTAGCATATGGGTCTGTGATGACCGGTTCTACCTCCCTCTTTCTATCTCTCCCTTTCTACCTCCCTCTTTCTCTCTGTCTATCTCTCTCTCTCTCACTGATTGTATTGGGCCTTACCCTGATTATATTGGGCTTATGCCCTGGTTGTCTCATGAGACGGGACCGAGCTCGACGCACACAGTAGAGGGCCCTAATAATATATTCAAACCTAATAACAATGATAATAATATAAGTAATGATAAGTGATGGTTTGTAGTCTGATGATGGCTTGTGTTGTGTATAGTGACTTGTTTGTGCACTGTGATTGCTATTGCTTAATGCCGGTGCATTTGTGGTTGATTTGTAGTTGTATACTATGGTTTATTTGTTTGCGGTGAGACAGTGGTTGGTCTCACCCCCTCACAGTCTTTACACAGGTTAGCTGATCGATGATCAGAAGAGCATATCAGCAGGTGGCGGTGCTTTCCTCCTCGGGTCGGATCCATAGGGTTCTTTGCATGCATGTTGCTATGTAATTTTTGTCTTCCGCTGCGTACTTGATTCTATTGTATTATTTATTATTTGATTGGATGTTGATCATGTTGTTGATATCGTATCCGGAGTAGAAGGACATTTTGGTCACTTCTCATGTTGTAATTAATTTAATGGGTTATTTGGGATACGGGTGTTTAGTTGATGGTTTTTTTTCGTGTCCCGTAAATTGGGACACGGACGTTTCAGTCCACCAAATGGGCTTTGCAATGGTACTAGAATGGTTTGCAGAGGATTTGATCGAAATATAATACATGCTCAAATCACTGTGAGCCAACATGCTGGGAAAAATGTTTTCCTCCCAAGAATTCCTCTTTCTCTACTGGAAAATGAAGGATATCTATTATAAGAAAGCAATTTTTTATTCGACTGTGTTTCGCAATGACCATAAATAAGGCACAAAGACAAACTACACTAGCGTATACTTACCACAAGATGTATTCTCACATGGTCAACTATATGTTGCTCTATCAAGAGGAATTTCTCTATCTACAAATAAGGTATTGATTAGGAAAGAGAATAAAATTCAAAGGATGAGAACACAGAACAAAAAAATATAGTGTACAAGGAAGTTCTATAACAAAAAAATTAAATAATATATCTTCAATTTATTTAGTTTAGTTGTTTAAGTAAATTATACTAAATGCCTTTCGGTGTTGCCGGTCAACCCCCATAATTAGGGGTGAGCAAATGGTACGGCTCGGCACTACCGTACCGATTTTTGTGTCGGTATGTCGTCAGCGACTGCACTCCCCTACCAACAGCATATCGATCGGCTTATACCGCACATACATATGGCCAACGCCGACAAGATACCGACTCGGTTCGGTCGGCATACCGACAATACCGAGCCGACTACACATGTAAAAGAAAAAAAATCTGTGGGAATATAAATTGCCAATAAATGAAAAAAATCAAAAAATTTAATTTGAATACTGACGAATATAAACCCAATTATGGAAACTATCTAACAGCAATCACATCTAAATCTATACCATTAATACAATTACAAATCATATTGTCAAATTACAAACAAATCAGCCATCAATGCAATTATACAAATAATGATCTTACCAATACTAATGCTAAAATTACATCGTATCAATCTGCCAAAATTACACCGAAATCAACCATTAATACAAATACAAATCTTAATGACCAATTTTGATTTGCAAAACTACAATCGCACCCGATCTGCCGGCGAACACCCATTCTTGACAAAAAAAAGCTGGCTCAACCAAAACCCATCACCTCATCGTCATCATTTACCACAAAATCTGACCAAAAAACATAGCAAACATATGGATTGGTTGAGATTTAGAGAAACAAAGGGAAAGAGAGGTGAAGAACAGAAAAAGAAAAGAAAGGAGAGAAGTGGAGAAAACGAAGAACAGAGGTCAGAGGAAGAAAATAAAGGAGAGACAGAGAAGAATGAAGGGAGAGAAAAACTTACCCTTAATCCCCGGTGTTAGAGAGAAGCGGCGACATTTTTGAAGGGAGGAGGCGGCGGTAGCGGCATGGTGGTTCTGTGAAGGGTTTGAGCAAGAGAGAGATGAGAAGGAATTGAGAGTGAGTTTGAGCAGAGGGAAGGTTTGAGCGAGAGAGAAGAGAAGAAATTGAGGGAGGGTTTGAGAAGAAATTGAGAGTGAGAGGGAGGATTTGAGCGAGAGGCTGTTTTTGAGTGAGAGAGAGGCAGAGAAAGAGATAAGAAATTCTTAGGGTTTTTTTTTTAAAATGTGGTGATTGGGTGGGGGTCAGTGTCGGTTACCAACCTACCGACCGACACCTACACCCCCTCATACCGCCATGCCTACGGGGCGGTTTGAAGCCGAGCCGACCACGCATCAAAGGGCTTATTTTCCGACCGCTACCGACCCGACGTCGGTCGGTATCGGGTCGGTAGAGTCGGCTCAAGATTTTTGCTCTCCCCTACCCACAATAGTAGTTAACTTTAAGTTGCGCGTTAATTATCCAAACAATTTTAACACATATTTACAATGTAAAATATCAAGGTACTTATATCAAGTATTCACATTACTACCAATTAAAGTCACGTTGAAAAGAGTCATTTATGGGGAAAAACAAACACCATAAAGCAGTTTGTATAGCTGGGATACATGATATAGAGTTTAAATTGAGATGATACGCCTTGATTTACCAAAGACAAAATTTGGCCCAAAATTTGACCATGTGTTCTCATCATATCTTTTATTTGTTACAAATCATGATTTATTTATGGCAGAAACAAAATCATGATGCCACAACACCATACTACCTCAATTGATCAAAAATTTATATTAATAAAATAATATATTACAATTTAATTACAAAAAAATAATTAGAAAAGATAATTATTTAATTAAGGCTAAATATAAAATAATTATTATATCAATAATTTGTAGATCAAAATTATAAATTATAATGAAAATATTTCACCTATTTTAAAAAATATTTACAAAAAAAATTAATTATTAAAAAATAAATATAAAAACAAAATTGTACCACGTGCATCGCACGTGCACAAAAACTAGTAAACATAAAAAGAAGAAAAAATTTTAAAACACAAAATAGTATTAAAAAACTATTTATTGTTTTTAAAAATCAATAGTAGATTAAAAAAGCAAGAAAAAAATATTCAAAGTTTAGGAAAATATACAAAAGGAAAAAAATGAATTAAAAATCCTCAACATACTAAATTAATAGAAGAGAAAGATGAGCGTTATTGAAACGCCCTAACCCGTATTTACCATACACAGTAAATACGTGCCGGAACTATTCTTATTGATAGGGGATGCAGTACATCAACCCATATATACGATTGAAATACAAATACAACATCTGCCACCCTATACGGGGACCATTATTCAGCAGCACACCACTCATATTTAACAGTAGTAGATAAAGGAGCAAGCAAGTGAGACAACAGCTTCAAGACACATAATCAACACAGCAACAGCGGAAGACTTATGTGCACATGCAGCAGGGTATGGATCTGGGGTCTGTTGGAGAAGGAACAGCAGCTGGTCGTACCTGTACTACGGAAAGACACCCTACGGGATGAAACCCCGCAGGTGAGGGGTGAGTCCGAAGTGCTCACCGGTACATAGTATACAATCATGGACAGCTATAAACATGCAGCACTATATAACTCAAGGATGAAAAGCAATTAACACAGAAGATCAACCCCATATTGACTGAGCCAAGGCTAAAAGAAATTAATTAGATTACCAATTTTATCTTCCGGGCCCTGTCACGGATAAGCTAGGGTCGTACCTGGTTATCGACCTATTCCGGGTGCCATACCTAAACCATATCCGGGATCAACATCCCCAAAACCAAAACCCGGGGTCAAAGCACTTCCACGAATCCAAGAACGGGCACTTCCACTTGATGTGCTAGCAACAAGAATGGAAGCTTGTGTATATGGGTGTGTTTGTACTTCCTTTCTTTCACACAAAGAAGAGAAGCTTCAGAGAGTGTTTTGGGTGTTTCAAAAACGTGGTGAAGGGCAGAGAATGAGCTAATGATCTGATCAATTAGCCACTCAAAACCCCCACTCAATAAGCATGATTGATTAGTGTTAATGGCCAACACTTTGGCCCCATGATAATGACTTTCATTATTATGCTTCCACTAAAACACAACCAGACATAAAACACTCCCAAAGCACTAAGTTTGACCCAATAATTCTGGTAATTAATGAGCCAAAACGACCCTGGT
>JAKUCV010001846.1:73253-113794 GCA_028386065.3 Turnera subulata
CATACGCTAGTCTTAATTTATTATTACAACCCGTCCATAATAATAACCGACTAGGGACATTTAAGAATATATCAAATATATAAACTAGGGTTATAAATATGTGCAAGTAATTATCTCATAATCATATTTATTGGAATAACCTCAATGTATATACATGACTACAATCATCCATAGATTGGCTTTTGGGCATATAACTAACAAGTATGCCATATATTAATTTTATGCGCTCAGATAATATATATATCATCATTATAGTTAATATTATTATTATACCGTTATTATACCCAGGTTATGTGTATATGTGTATTTCACAAACTGGCCAGCCCACAAGTTCATGAGCAGGCCCTTAGGCTCAGCCCAGCACAAAGCCTGGGCCAATCATCACGGCCCACTCATCAACCCTGCTCGCAACTCACCAAGACCCGGCGGGACTGTATCCGATCGTTGCAGCTGCGAGGCGAGGACAGGCTGATGGCGGCGCTGGGACGGTGCGAAAGGGAAAGGAGAGGAGGACGACGACGAGGGCGGCTGCAGGCGTGGTGAGGGAGTGACTTGGCAGCGGTGCTCGTGAGGAGGAAGGAGGCGGTGCTGGCAGTCGGCGGAGCTGTTGTGAAGGGCAGCGGCGGCGGCGAGCGTGAGGGAGGAGGGAAGTATGAAGGAGAAGGGAGGAGGCTGAGGTGGTGGCGGCCAGTAGGTGCGGCGTGGCTACAGCAGCAGCACGGTGAGGAGACGCAGCAGAGGCGTGTCGTGGTTGTGAACTGCCCCTCGGCGGCGTCGGCTGCTTTGGAATTGTAGGCGGCGGCAAGCGAGGGTGCAAGGGGGACGAAGGCAGTTCTGCTGCAGGTAGGCGACGGTGTGAGCAGGCGGCAGAGGGAGGGCGAATGGTGGCGGCAGTTCAAGGTAAGGTAGAGGAGGAAGAAGAAAGAAGAGAAATGGGGTGTGGGGTTGTTTGCCAAAACGACGTAGTTTTGGTGTATGTGGGTTGTTGTTTTTTTTTTTTTTTCTGGTTTGGTTCAGTAGATGGTATAGGTTTTCTGGGTAGTGGGTTTGAAGAGTTTTGCAGGTGAAGTTTTGTAGAGGAGAGGAGGTTGGTGTTTGCAGAGAAAAGATGGAGATGAAGGCTGGTGGTGTGCACTGGAAGCAAAAGAAGGCACAGCTATATAAGCAGTGCAAAACCACTGGTAAAACACAGGTGAGGTACTGGTTACACATGAAAGAGGCGGCTGAATAATTGAGCTCCTCAATTATGTGGTACTGTGCTGCATGTGAGGTGTACCCCCTTATCTTTATTTCTGGTCCGTTAACCCGAGGATAAACCTGACTTTTTCTGAAGATTTCTGGACTCGATAAATCCCAACTTTGGTCCGTAAAATCCGCAGAAAAATTCCGAACGGGGGACAAGGCTCGGTTGTCGAAAGACTCTCCAAAACGCGTATCGGTATTAAACCTTGTGTTTAACATTTTAACTTAATCTTTGAAAAACATAAACATAATTTAACAGTTATTCTTTTACAAAATTCAAAGTAAATCTCCAAAGATTAATATATATAATATCATGGGAAATAAAAGATGAAATTTCTTTTTAAATTATATTTGGTAAATCATTACACAAAAATATCATAGCAAAGTATTAATAATGTTGCTATTAATGTTGATTAGAAAATGATAACAATATTAACAATAACGGTAACAACAATAACAATAATAATAATAATTTTGAGAGTATAAAAATAATAGTGAAAATAATAAAAATTAATTCGGATTGGTAAAATTCTTGATTAACCGCGATAAAATTTTATTAACCACCGTAAAAGTCAAAACAACTTGGTAAAAATAACAAAAATTTTACCCAGGTCGTTACAATATAAATTTTATAAAAAAAGCTTCAAAAAAATTTTAATTATAAAAAATTAACATGAAATAAAAAACTTTCAGGAAAATAATCTCATTTCAGAGTCTTTTCAAAAAATTAATATAATGGAAAAAAAGTTCCAAAAAAAGTACAATATATAGAAAGGAAAATGTTCTATTATAAGTAAAATTTAATTTTTTTGATAAAAAAAAACAATAGCCTAGGAATCAAAAGAGAGTTTCAAAAAACCAACAAGGAAAGATGACGCATAAAAAATATTAATATATTAAGCTTCTAAAATATGCCAAAAAATTGAGACATAATAAAGAAGAGAAAAATTAATTTCAAAAAATAATATTTGTTTACAAACTATAATAAAAAAATTAAAAAAATAGAAAATAACGAAACAATTTTGATTGAAAAAATTATTCAGTTATTGTTGTTGTGAAAAAAAATAGAACATATTAGCAAAAAGAATGTATAATTTCTTCAGAAAATAGGTGGAAACAAAAAAAAAGTGTACTTATTCAGAAAACATTAAAATAAAATAAAATAAACATTAACAAATCAGAACTCAATGAGAAATGTTGAAAATGCCTATTACATACATATATCTAGGAGGCACTCCACAAAAAGTAAATGGTTGAAAATTAAATTGGACACAACAAACACCAACTATGCCTATGTCATGCCGCTGCATAATGTAAGGCTCAAGTGTATACTTCTTTTTTTTTTTTTTCGAAGACCGGGAAAGCAGGCGTTGTATTGATGTGGTGAAACGTTACAAGTCAGGAAGCAAAAGCTACTGCTAATGGGTTACACATAAACCCGACTAAACGGGTACTGACACGACAACCCGACACGAACCCGACACGAAATTAAAAGGTATAAATCAGAGGTTTCTGACACGTTTGGTTAAATGGGTCGACACGATCCGATACGAAAAAAAAAAACAGTTCAGGTCACGGGTCAACCCGCGGATTGACCCGCGAACCCGTTTAATTTACATACCAGCTTACATTTTAGTCTTTTACACCACTTGTTTTTATTTCAATTTTTCAATTGAGAAAAAACAAACCCTGCCGACACTCCCCACAACAACACCCACACAATTCATTCCATTACTCTCTCTCTTCCTCTGTAACACAATTCCCTTCTCCGTCTAAAAAACTCAAAACACAAAAAAAAAATCAACTCTCTCTCCCTCTCCATGTTATCTTCTCCGTCTAAAAAACTCAACACACAAAAAAAAAATCAACTATCTCTCCCTCTCCCTCTCCCTCTCCCTCTCCATGTTATGGTCTGTTGGCATGATTCAAACTCCCTCTCCCTCTCTCAAAGAAATCCCAAATTGTTCTCACTGTCATACGTCAATTTCTTTGTTAATCAAAGCAACCCCAAATCGATCTCACCGTCAGGGCTCGGGGCTTGAACAAAGCGACGCGACACGACTTGACGCAGCTGCTCACCTGAAGGCTGAAGCTAACCCCAAATCGACATCTGCTCTGTTTCTCTGGTCCTCCTCGCTGGTCTTCCAAAAAGCCCCAAATCGGAGTAATTTTGTATTACTTACCAAAAGCTTCTGTATGCTTCTCCCTTAGTTTAATCTCTCTAATCGGTTGACCAATATATATACATGTATTTCATAAAGCATGAATGTGTTGATGTGGTCCTTGTGTCCTTATATAACCAGATTCAAGGCAAGATTTATTGATCCAGGTCGGCAATGACAGAAATATGGAAACCCCACACCAATATTGAAGAAGAGAGTGGGATTTTTCTGCATAATTCATCACAAAATTTTTTCTATATTATTTTTGTCAATTATTTATTAGTTTGTTTAGAGCCATTTTTTATAGCTAGTTTGTTAGAATGATATGAATCTTCTGGTTGTATAATTCTTTGCATCCAATGGATTGACAATACATTGTTTTTCCTGTGAGTTTCTTGTTGTTTTGCTGTATCTATTTATCTATTTCTAATTTTGTTGAGAATGATTGTAAAGTAATATTTGAATGTATTTGGAGAAAAATCCCAAATATATTTTTTCATCTCTTCCGAATCTGGTTGTAGCCTTGAAGGAATGAATGGGTAATTTTACGTTTCCAATCAAGTTGAATTATGGAAGTAGTAGGCATATAATGTAATTAATTAGTTTAAATTGCACAATTTTCGTAAATAGGTAAATAAACATGTAAATGAGTTGGGTGTTTTCTCTATTATTTGTGTACAATTTTGTAAACAGGTAAATAAACACGTAAACGGGTTGTGTAAGTAAATACCTAAATATTGAACCGGAAGAGTAAACAGGTTGAGTAGGTCGACCCGTGATTGACTTGCGTTTTGGCGGGTTCGTGTCGACACGACCCGATTATTAATCATGTCGTGTTCGGGTCGAGGGTTCAATACCTGTTTACCTGTCTGACCCGACACGAACCCGACCCGCGAACACGAATTGCCAGGTCTAGTTACACACCCATGATGAATCTCCTATCTTCCATGATGAAGTTGCTAATTATAATTGGTGGAGAATCTAAAACGGTTAACCCATGACAAAAAGGGGGTAATAACCGTACTAAACCTTGAGCCACAGAATTGGCTGCGTAGTTTACAAAAGCATAAGAAACAGATTGTAAATAGGATTGTAAATCCTTAATTACATTGAATAAATCTGCAAATTCTTGGTCCCAAAATACCTCATCCGAGAGCCACTCCAGTATTGCAGCTGCTTCCAACTCCAAAATAATGGTCCTATGTCCAAGCCTTCGTGCAAAACGCAACCCGTGAAGGATTGCCAAAATATCTGCCTTGTAGACAGAGCACAGACCGAGATTGCACCCAAAACCTGCAAGCCAAAAGCCATTGGAGTCCCTTCCAATTCCACCACATGAAACATGGGAGTTGCTTTGAGATGAGGAAGTGGCGATGTTGATTTTAATGGTAGCTTCTGGTGGGGTTTCCATCCTGCAGGTGGCAGCTCAGTTGAGGAACCACCTAGTCTAACACGTCTTTGATGCTGAATTTCATGCTTGAATCCCTCTATAGTAGAGACAATAATTTTGGCTGGGTTCATCACATCCTCATAACTAGTGTCAAACACACATTGATTTCGCCAAAACCATAATTTCCAGCAGACAGTTGCAAAGAGCAAACACCAATTACCTTCATCAGCTCGGCGATCCAGGTTCACAAACAGCCATGGTCGTAACGGCATGCTAAAGAAGCCTTTTGGGATTGCATCCTTACCCACCGCTCTCCGCACATCCTGAGCAAAGACGCAGTCTCTCACCACATGAATGGTTGTTTTTGGTTCCTGAAGACATTGGGGGGCAGAGGGGGGATGAGGCAATGTGTCTCTGGGTTCGCAACACATTAGTGACGAGCCTCTCATGGGAGAGTAACCAGAGGAAGGCTGCTATCCTTTTCATCCCCAAACAAGCTTCTAAAGACTGTCCTCTTCTTTCCAATTTGGCTTTTCAAGGGCATCATATGCCGAGGCAACTGAGAATGTTCCTGAGGCTGACTGCAACCAGAAAACTCGATCTTTCCCTTTCTCCATACGAAGAATTGGTGCAGTCCATAATACATTGCTCGCCTCTAGTGATAATCTCGGTTGAAGGATATCCCAATCCCACGTTCTGTCTTGTGTCACAAAGTTCATCACTGGTTTCTTGAGCAGATCCAAAGGGGTGTTCGGATGGAGATCAATTAGAGCTAAACCATGAGGTAACCACTTATCTTCCCAGAAAAGTGTCTCATTCCCATCACCAACCTTCCATCCTAATTCATCGTGAAATCTTGCAAACACCTTGAACAGAGCACCCCACAAATTTGAGCCCGGTTTCTTTTTTAGGCAAAGAGGTGTAGAAGATTGTCCACGAAAATACTTGTGTCTTATCACCTGCACCCATAAGCAATCTTGTTCAGTCACCACCTTCCACGCTAATTTCATGATGAAGGCGTCATTTAAAGTTCTCATCTTTCTCAGGCTAACTCCACCACACGTTTTCGGGTTGCAAAGCGTCTCCCAACTGATGAGATGTAACTTCTTTTGAGTCGAAGAAGAGCCCCATAAGAATTGTCTGCATAACCTATCAAGGGAGTCACAAATAGACCTTGGTAATCTTACTGTCTACATTGTGTAGATCGGCAAGGCCGTCAAAACAGATTTGGTAAGCGTTATTCTGCCCGCTAGAGAGAGGTGAGCCGACTTCCACCCACTAAGTTTGTTTTGTGCTTTGCCGACTAGGTAAGAGAAGGTGGCCTTGGTGATCTTTTGGTGTAAGATGAGTACACCAAGGTGTTTACCCAGATCGCGAATCTACTGGAAGCCAAGGACTGCACTAAAGGTGTTCTTTTCCTCTCTGGCCATGTTGTTGGAGAAGAAGATTCTTGATTTCGCTTTGCTTACTTTTTGCCCAGAGAAAAGACAGAAATTCTCCATACATCCATTGATTACTTGTGCTTGTAGAGCTATAGCCTCCGCAAATAATAGGATATCATATGCGAAAAATAAATGAGTGATTTTCGGGCCACCCCTGCTGGCTGTGATTGCTTTCCACACCTTTCTTTCTGCTACTGCATCAATTAGGTTGCCCAACCTCTCCATACACAAGACAAAGATGTATGAGGAGATTGGGTCTCCCCGCCGAATGCCTCTTGTGGGTTGAAAAGGCATTGAAGACGCCCCATTCCACGAAATCTGAAGCGAAGATGTGGTGATGCACTGCATGATCAGGTTCACCAAAGAACAGCCCACCAGTTCAAGAGTTTCGCGTATAAAGCTCCACGGGAGCCTGTCATACGCCTTCTCTAGGTCGATCTTGATGGCCATAGCACCTGATTTCCCTTTCTTCCTTCTCATCGTGTGAATGACTTCCTGCGCAATTACAATGTTGTCAGTAATATGCCTATTAGGAACAAAATTAGACTGATTCGGGGACACTAGACCCTCTAAGAATGGCTTTATTCTATTGACTATAATTTTGGTAATCAACTTGTAGCTCACATTACAAAGGCCTATGGGTCTAAATTGGGTAATGCTCTCAGGTTTGTCTATTTTTGGAAGGAGGACTATTAGCGTTCGGTTCAGCTGTGGATCCCACCATTCTCCCCAAAAAATCTTGCTCATCAATTCCACCAATTTTGCCCCAACTATGTCCCAAAGTTTTTGGTAGAAAATGGCATGATAGCCATCAGGTCCAGGGGCTTTCAACGGCCCCATCTGAAATAGACATTCTTTAACTTCGGCATCGTTAGTGGGGTGCTTTAAGCCCCTCATTATCTCCTCATCAATTACTGGAAATCGGTTGGGGAGGGGGAAGATGGCTGAACTACCACCTTCTTCCCTAAACAACCCCTGAAAGTAATTCACAGCTAATGTTTGGAGGGCTTCCTCATTAGTGATCCAGTGTCCGCTGTCATCTTTGAGTGCCTCTATACGATTCTTCTTTCTCCTAATGATTATTGTGGCATGAAAAAAAAGTGGTGTTACAGTCTCCGTCTTGGATCCATTTACACCGCACTTTCTGCGCCCATAAAAGTTCTTCTTGAATTAATACCCAATCCAACTCCATTCTGAGTTTGCATTCCAGTTTTGACAAAAAAGTTGAGGTTTTTTTTTTCCAAGTGCCGTTGGATTCCATCCAACCTTGCTAGTAGTCTTTTCTTTCTCCTTTGTATATTTCCAAAAAACTACTCTATTCCATTCCTGCAATTTTGGAGTTAGATCAACAATCGTATCATTTAGCTTCAGCTCATCCTTCCAATTAAGTGTGATAAACTCCTCAAGGTCCGGATGCATTAACCATGCTGCTTGGAACTTGAAAGGTCTGGCTTCATGTGCCGGCAGCCTAGCCCCCTGTTTTAATAGGATGGGTCGATGGTCTGAACAAAGGAAAGGAAGGTTGAAAACTGATGCTTCGGGAAAACTCAGCCTCAATTCCTTGTTACAAAGGAATCTGTCCAACCTTGCATAATATCCCCCTCGCCTCCATGTGAATTTTTCCCCATTAAAATTGAGATCCAAAAGATTAGCTTGGGAGATACAGTTCTGAAAACCTTTGCTTGCGGTTCCCTACCTACCAAAACGATCCTTTCTCTCACACCCTTCCAAAGTTGCATTAAAATCCCCGGCGAGCAGCCACGGTTCATCGATATGGTTTGCTAATGCCTCAATATTCCTCCAACAGTAACTCCTCCATTTCTCTTGGGGGCTTGCATAAATGGCTGTGAAGAGGAAGGAAGATTGTTGATTAGAGATCCTAGCGTGGATAAATTGGGTGTGATTGTGCAGAATCTGTACAGTGACCCGAGCCTCGTCCCAAAGCATCCAAACTCCTCCGGAGAAACCCCGGGCTTCAATCCTGTGTGAAGATGTAAACCGCAACCTCCTTATTATTCTATCCGCTTTGCTACCGGTCACCCTTGGTTCAACAATCACTGCCACCTCGGGTCGGTGATCTCTACAAACTTCTCTAAACATCCTTGCAAACTACTTTTTACAAGCCCCTTGGCAATTCCACATTAATATGGGTATCATCATCATAAATAATAATAGATAGGGGCAGTGTAACAGTATCATCACTGAGAAAGAATTTCAGTGGTGTCCATAGGCCTGCAGGCCTCGGCCTCCACTTCTTGTGACAGAATTTGTGAGACATCAGTTGTCCCAGCATCAGACAGATGGGCTTGAATGCCCTGTTCAAAATAGTCTTCATGAGAGGAAACATCCATGGGTTGAGAGGAGGTTTCTATGCAATTTGGGAGTTATTAAGTTCACGGTACATGGTGAGGGTGGCTTGGTGCATGGTATGAGAAGTGGTTGGTTGATCATGCTCCTGGACTTTAAACGGGATTACGTCTTTATGATTGGCCTTAGTGAGCTTTACTGTGGAATGAGTTGGTTGAGCTGGTTGAGGTTGGGTGGGAGGGAACTTGGAGGACTTTGAGGAATCTGGAGTGGTGGCTGGTTTGGGGTTGGACATACGAAATTCGGATCCAGAAGTGGCCTGTGATTTAGCGGGTCGGTTATTATTTGTGATGTTGGTTAGGGGCTTGCGGGTTGGCTTGGTATGAGCTAATTGCTCGGTTGTTTTTTTGTTTGGGGCAGGGGGTTTTTGGTGTCTGAGATCTTGGTACTGCTTTGGGAGGAATATAACTAGATGAAGAAGCCCCAGTGTTTGAGGGATAGGTATACGGGTACAGGTTAGGAGGAGGTGTTTGTTGCTCTTGTTCAAACAGGCTGAAATCGGTTTCGTTGAAGGCTTGAAAACGATTTCCGGATGCAGGGACTACGAGAAGGGTCCGAGGCATAGGCTTCCCGTCTGACTGTCATTTAGGTGGCCTTCTGCTCCAATGGGGCATGTTCATCCGTTCTCCCCTCTCTTTCAGTTGTTTTGATGAGCTGACAAGAAGAGGGGTAGGGACTGAAGAACCCCCAGCCGTACCAGAGGTTACTGGGTTGGGAAAAGAAGTGGTGGAGGAGGTTGGGCTTGTGCCTTTAGGCCGTTCAGGACAAGCTGTAGAAAAATGACCAACTCTACCACAAACACCACAAATATCGGGCAGGCCCTCATAAACAACCATATAGTCCTTGCCATCTACAGTGACCGTACCTTCTAGAGGTTTCGTTAAATCCACACAAACTGCAACTTTGGCGAATTTACCTCTTGACGAATTTTCTGAGTTTCCTTCAAGCTTCACTGTCGTGCCAACCAAATTGCCCATAGACCGGAGAATTCTCGAGTGATACTGATCCAGCGGGAAGTCAAAAAAACCTCACCCATGTAACCACCTTATCAATGATGTTAGATGAGGCTCTAAAGACTTGAGACCAAGGTTAGATGGAGAGGGTGTGGCTGAAAATTGACCAAGGCCCATCCAGAAGAGCATGGTAGTAATCATCAATATCCCAAAATTGAATTAAGAAATAGTTATTTTCCAGATCGATTATCTTGAAGGGATTCTTTGGCTGCCAGAGGGTACGCACCTTCGATTGCAGGGTCTTGTAGCTAATTGCTCTACCAAGCAGCTTGACAACTATTGCCTGTTCCCATAGCTTGCGCAACCTTGCTTTGGACGCCTCTGATAGCTCAATGACCTTCCTCCCATCTTTTTCCACCACGATAACATCCCCGTCTTCATATTTCGGTTCCCCTTCATCCTTCCAAGGATCCTCGGCAGCGAATCCCTCTGTTTTCCCGTGAGTATATCACGATAGCTAGACTTGGGTTCCACCATGGGAGTGTCCTCAACTGGTGGTACTAGTTCGTGCACTGGTACTACAGCTCCTTGAGCGGCCTCTATCATTTCTTCCTCTGGCGGATTCCGGCCATTACCCTCATTTAGTCGCACCCTCTTGGTGCTTTTGTCCCCATCATCTGCGTTCTCCTTCGGTCCTTCAGACTCCCTATGAGCTTCAAGGCCTTCAGTAGACCGGTGGGTTCACAGCGGGACCAGACGGTGGTGAATGGCTAGTCCTCCTTCCCCTAGATCTAAACCTAGACCGCACTCTCTCTAGAACCGGTTTGTTCTCTCTCTCATCTTTTCTTGCTAAAAACACGTTTTTTGGCTCAAGTGTATACTTTGCTCATATACAAAGTAACAAAGCAATATGACCTGTAAAAACAAAGAAATAAACAAAAGGCTCAAGTGTATATAAAACTAATTTGTGCAATGGACATAGATACATAGAAATATGCACCTTTCTGAAAAAAACTAACTCGTAACAGAGTAATAATTATTAGTATTGCCAAAGAAATGTAAAACCATCACACATTTCTATGTTGAAATCGGGCTAAGAAACTGGGGATTAACGGGGCATGGTATGCATAAAAATGTTATCAAACCCGGCCCGGATGGTTGAACCGATATAACCGTGATCCGGAGACCAAACCGGGTTTTTTTACCCCTCCGGGTTGAATACTTCAACAACCCGGTCAGATCATGACGGATTCTCTAGTTTTTTCGATTTTATCGACTCGTTTACGGTTTTTTTTCGGGTCACAAGTTGATAGGCATGAAATTTACGTATATTTTATAGCTTACACTGTCGTCTTTTGGCCTTGCATTCATCATTATTCATGCATTTGGGTATCAAATCACTTCTTTTATCATCAAAACTACTTTTCCTTACCCTTTCTTGCTTTCAGGTGTATTTTGGTGAAATTTGGAACTTATTTGGCGATTTTTGGTTCAATAGCACTGCTGCCAGTACAAATGGTCCAGTCTGTCAACAACGACGCTGTCGGCATAAAGCTTTGAATCAGAACTTTATTTTTGACGAATTTCTCCTACATCCTAGGAGCTTGAAGCCGGTGCACTTGGACACTTCCTCTTATGGAAAGGAGTTTATTTTGCCACTTTTATGAAGACTACTTATTCTCCAAGACTTAGGGTTTTAATTGAAGACTTGAGATATAAATAGAGAAGAGAAAAAACCCTAAGAAACATGTTGACACACCTGGAAGAAGTCGGCAACAAGTTTGAAGGCTAGAAAAAAATGATTTGCTAGGTTTTTACATTGTCATGTCGACAACTCTATTTTCACTATTCTCTTTGTTTTTGTCTTTCTCCATGAACTAAATCTTCTATCTAAGTTCAAGGGATGTAGCTACAGATTCATGTTTGATTTATAATTCAGTTTCTGGTTCTCTTTAATTTGTTTTTACCTTGATTTGATATAGAGTGCTTAACAGTGTTTGAACCTCTACCTCTACTGATCGTCGAAAGAGACTTTAGGGTTAGTTGAGGATAACAGCACCTGGCACAGCGACAATGCTCCCTAGGAAAGAGCTTCACCGGCGAAAGCGGGTTGTTCGGAACTAGGGTAGGTTTATTTCTATGCGTGACAATAGTAATAGACACTTTAGGTCAGGTTGCCCTTCAAGGTAGGCGAGTTAAAGCACTAGAATACTGGATTGTAATCCGACAGCGACGCTGTAGTGAACCCCGGAAAACCTAGGTTACCCATCACTGTTTTCTTCACCTTCAGAACTCGATCCCAGTTGGTTCACTTTGTTTTTATTTGTTGTTGATTCTATTTACTCTTTTATTTATTGTTTATTTAGTTTATGAACATCGAACACTGCTCTCAAATCTCGATATGTTTACTTTTTTGCTATTTATTAGTCTAATCGATTGTAAAATACTAAGGATAGTGTTATTTTCCAGTCCCTATGATTTCAACCTTGTTATTACAGCAACGCTGTGCACTTGCAGCTAGCTTTTACGCGAACAAGTTTTTGGCGCCGTTGCCGGGGATTGCTCTAAATAATACTACTTAGTGTTTTCGATTGATTAGGCTTTTCTTAATTTACTGATTTCTCTGTTTTCTTGTGACAGGATTCTGACAGCGACGCGGCCACAAGCTGACAGCGACGCTGTAGTGTCTTTAGCAGTGTATGCAAACCAGGAGCAAGACGCCACAGCTCTTATACATTCCTGATATTGAAGGCACTGCTAAGGCACTCCGCAAGAAGGTTAGAGAACCGAAAGCACAGGAGAAAGCATCACCATCAACGGTCGATATGGCTCATAACCCGAATAATCAGAACGGCCAGGATGGCCAGGACCCACCTAAGGGCGGAAGAGTCGATAACCAGCGACGGCAGGTGGATCTTTATGTTGATCCTTTTTAGGATATTCCAAATCTCCCCATAAACCAGCTCATGCGGCCCCAGTTCACTACACCTGCTAGAGCCATCACACTGCCTGATCTCGAGCAGCCTTATGAGTTCCAAACCCACCTTGTTCAGATGGTGCATAATAAGCAGTTTGGTGGGCGGCCTCAGGAGGATCCTTTCCAGCATCTGGTAGAATTTCTCGATATTTATGCCACTATTAGGATCGGTGGATGCCCTGAGGATGCTAAGAAGCTGCATCTCTTTAAATTCTCACTCAGTGATAGAGCCAGACGTTGGTTGAGCACGCTGCCGCCTGGCAGCATCACCACCTGGGCGCAGATGGAGGAAGCCTTCTTGAAAAAGTATGTTCCCGAGAGCAAGATGGACGAGATCCAAGTAGAAGAGTGATGAGGCCATGAAGGAAGCTTGGGAATGATTTCAAGACCTCATCCGGCGCCGCTCTGCTCATAGAATATATCCTCCCACACTGCTGGGAATTTTCTATCACGCTATATCGCCTGAAGACCGGCGCACCCTCAATGCTGTTGCCCCTAATGGAAAGTTTACAGCAACACCCTTCACTGATGCCAAGCGGATAGTGGATAACTTGGAAGAAGATGTTGAACTACGCCGCAACGCCCGGGGTATACACGCTGTTGATAAGACAACGAACCTAGAGGCTCAAGTGGCTGCTCTGGCTCAACAGTTTAAGGATTTTAAAGCCAATGTAGTACAGCAGGTAGCTCAGGTACAGCCAGTTACTCCGAACAGTGTCAGTGAAATTTGCAGTGGCCTTCATTCTTTCTTGTAATGTCCGGAGAACAATTCGGAAGAGGCAAACTTCATTGACCGCCGCCCCAACCCACCTTATAACAACTACAACTAAAGATACAACCAAGGCTGGCGACAGAATATGAATTTCGGTTATCAGAACCAGGGACAACCTCAGTAGCAGCAAGGTGGACAGCATGGAGGATCGAATGAGATGATGTCTATGATGAAGCAGATACTGGATGGGCAGAGTAGGATTAATAAGGAGCTAACCATGCTGAAGGCCAACAACAAAATGCTGGAGACTCAGATTACCCAATATGCTACGCAACAGCAGCCACCACAGGGTCGGCTGCCGGGACAACCTGAGGCGAATCCTAAGGGAGAGTGTATTGATGTAATCTTAAGGGGTGGGAAGGAACTTTCTGACCCTATTCCTAAGCCAGCAAAGTCGACAGTGCTGGTTTCAGAGGAGAAACAAGAAGCAGCATCTGAACCAACGACGTTACCAGATGCTGCGCCTAAGAAGAATCCGCTGCCTGTGCCCTACCAGCCTCCTCTACCGTATCCACTGGTTTATAGGAAGAGCAAGCTCGAGGATCAATACAGGAAATTTGTGGATATGCTTAGCAGCATCCGATTGGAAATCCCCTTCACCACTGTTTTGGATCAAATGCCTGCATATGCAAAGTTTCTAAAAGAGATCCTCACCAATAAGCGTACGGTGGAAAAGCAAACAGTGGCTCTTACTGCCAACTGTAGTGCTGTGCTGCAACAACATATTCACATCCCCAAGCTGGGAGATCCAAGGAGTATCTCTATACTCTTGCAAAATTGGCACTCAGAATTTTAAAAGAGCTCTTTGTGACCTAGGGGCCAGTGTGAGTTTGATGCCGTTATTGGCAGCACAGCAGCTGAATTTTGGAGAAATCAAGCCTACCCGTATGGTGTTGCAGCTTGCCGACCGCTCTATCAAGTACCCTGTTGGAGTTTTGGAGGATGTTCCAGTGAAAGTGGGGAAGTTCTTTATACCCTGCGATTTTGGCATCATGGATATAAAGCTTGACGATCAGACTCCAATCATCCTAGGGAGGCCATTCCTAGCCACAGTGGGCGTGCTTCTTGATGCAAGAGATGGAAGTGTGACACTTCGAGTTGGGGAAGAGACCGTAGAATTCAATGTGCAGAAGGTTATGATGTCTGAGGTTCCCACTAATGCCTGCTATATGGTTCGGATCATAGATGACGACTTAGAGGACATTTTGGGTGAAGCAGCGCCCGCTGTTAACACTACTAACACATTATTGGCATTCCTGGCCAATAGTGCGATGTCTAAGGATGAAGACCCTACTGTGGGAGAAGTGGCTTACTTATTATCGACTACTCTAATTGTGCATCCCTCGCAGCAGGTGCTCGAAGTGCTCCAGCGACCTGTTGTTGATGCTGCCACGCCGGCAGCCAAACCAGCGGTGGATTTGAAACCACTTCCACCCCATCTCAGGTATGATTTCCTTGGCCCTAATAATACTTTTCCCATTATCATCAGTGCTAACCTTTCCGCAGAGGAGAAAGATGCGTTGTTGACAGTACTGCGGCAGCACCGCGCTGCTATTGAATACGTAATTGATGATATAAAGGGGATCAGCCCCTCTCTCTGCACGCACTGCATCCCACTGGAGGAGGGATGTAAACCTAAGATTGAGCACCAGAAGAGATTGAATGAGAACATGAAGGAAGTGGTCAAGAAGGAAATCCTCAAGCTGCTAGACGCTAGGATCATCTATCCCATCTCGGACAGCACTTGGGTGAGCCCTGTACATGTGGTGCCCAAGAAGGGGGGCATGATAGTGGTCCGTAATGCTAATAATAAGTTGATACCTACCCGCACAGTGACGGGGTGGCGCATGTGTATTGACTACCGCAAGCTTAACAGCGCCACCCACAAGGACCATTTCCCCCTTCCTTTTATTGATCAGATGCTTGAGCGCCTGGCCAAGCACACCCATTTCTGCTATTTGGATGGGTACTCCGGTTTCTTTCAGATTCCCATCCACCCGGACGATCAGAAGAAGACTACCTTCACCTGCTCCTATGGTACGTTTGCATACAGGCGCATGCCGTTTGGTTTGTGCAATGCGCCTGCTACTTTTCAGTGTTGCATGATGAGCATTTTTTCTGATTTTATTGAGCATATCATGGAGGTTTTTATGGATGACTTTTTGGTTTATGGCACTTCCTTTGATGACTACTTGAGAAATCTAACCAAGGTTCTACAGCGCTGTGAGGAGACACATTTAGTACTAAATTGGGAAAAATGCCACTTCATGGTAAGAGAAGGTATTGTTCTGGGACATTTAGTCTCAGCCCGTGGTATTGAGGTGGACAAGGCAGAGATTGAGGTTATTGGGCAGTTGCCTTTGCCCACCAGTGTTAAAGTTGTTCGTAGTTTTTTAGGCCATGCTGGTTTTTATCGACGCTTTATTAAGGATTTCTCAAAGATTGCAAAACCTTTGACGAACCTCCTTAATAAAGATGTCAACTTTATATTTGATCAGTCTTGTGTAGATGCTTTTTGTAGGTTAAAGCAGGCACTGGTGTCGGCACCGATCATGCAGCCCCCTGACTGGACACTGCCGTTCGAGATTATGACTGATGCTAGCGATCATGCTTTGGGTGCGGTGCTAGGACAGAGGAAAGATGGCAAGCTACACGCCATATATTATGCCAGTCGCACCTTAGATGATGCCTAGCTTAACTACGCCACCACGGAGAAGGAGCTGCTTGCAGTGGTGTTTGCTACTGATAAATTCAAATCCTATCTTCTTGGGTCCAAGGTGCTTGTTCATACTGACCATGCTGCCTTGAGATACCTGCTGACGAAGAAGAAAGCCAAACCTCGTCTTATCCGTTGGATTCTTCTCCTACAAGAGTTTGACTTGGAAATAGTGGATAAGAAGGGCATTGAGAATGTTGTGGCAGACCATCTCTCCCGGCTTGCCTTGGATCAGGACTCTACACCACTGGATGCACCACCCATTAATGATCAGCTGCCAGATGAATACTTAGTAGCGGCAGTGCATGCTGTCTGGGCGACCAGCGCCGCTGATGACATTTTTCAACCTGATTTTCCCTGGTATGCACCATATGTGAACTACATTGTTTGTGGCGTGCTCCCACCTGACATCAACTATCATCGGAAGAAGAAATGTTTATCTGATGTCAAGCAATATTACTATGATGAGCCAGACCTCTTCAAGAACTATGGGGACAACATCATTCGCAAATGCATACCTGAGGAGCTTCACTCCTCGGTCCTAGCCAGCTGCCATCAAGCCCCATTTGGAGGACACTATGCTGCCCAAAAGACGGCCATTAAGGTACTTCATTCCGGTTTCTTTTGGCCTACGATTTTCAAGGATGCTAGGGGGTTTGTGAAGACTTGTGACCGCTGCCAGCGCACTGGGAACATATCGCAGCGGCATGAAGGACCACAACAGGGGATGTTTTTCGTAGAGCCATTTGAAATTGACTTCATGGGGCCATTCCCTTCTTCCAAGTCAAATCAGTATATCCTCGTCGTTGTAGACTATGTGACAAAGTAGGTTGAAGCCATTGCTTCTCCAACCAATGATGGCTCTGTTGTGACTAGATTTTTAAAGGAAAATATCTTCACCAGATTCGGTGTTCCCCGGGTCATCAATAGTGATGGCGGTTCGCACTTCTGTAACCGGTCATTTGCTGTTGAAGAAATATGGGGTTTCTTATCGGGTTGTAACCCCCTATCACCCACAGACCAGTGGCCAAGTGGAGGTTTCTAATAGAGAGATCAAATGCATTCTGGAGAAAACGGTCAGTGCTACTCGTAAGGATTGGTCCTTGAAGCTGGACGATGCGCTGTGGGCTTATAGGACAGCCTACAAAACTCCTATTGGCACCACACCTTACAGGCTCGTGTATGGGAAGTCCTACCACCTTCCGGTTGAGTTGGAGCATAGGGCGTACTGGGCTATTCAGGCCTTGAACTTTGATGCTAAAGCAGCTGGCTGCTAGACGACTGCAGCTCAACGAGATTGAGGAAATCCGCCAGGAGGCCTATGAGAACAATAGAATCTACAAGGACAGGTCCAAAAGGTGGCATGACACAAATGTCATACGCAGACAGTTCCAGAAAGGTGAAGCAGTGTTGCTGTTTAACTCCCGCCTGAAGCTATTTCCTGGCAAACTTCGATCTCGATGGACAAGGCCATACATGGTGTTGAAGGTATTTCCACATGGCGCCGTTGAGATTCAGAAGGATAATGGACCAACTTTTAAGGTGAACCGCAAGCGTCTCAAGAGATATTTTCCTCACACACCAGTGGAGGAGCTGGCTGATACTTCACTGGCAGCACCCGCTGTCAAGTCAAGTGCTTACTGTCCAGCCAACGGACGTTAAAGGCAGCACTGTCCGGGAGGTAAGTTTTTATTTTAGTACATCCCTTTAGTTTTTCCTTTTTGTTATTTTGTCTTTGCTGTTGTTTTTGCAGCCATAAAAAGTATAAGAAAATAAAAAAATCGTAAAGACAGGGGCACTGTGATGACCAATAGCGGCACTGCCAGTGCACCACACCAGCCTCGGCAAACAGAGAAGCACTCCTATCTTTTCTCTTGCACTTTAACTTTAGCAATGTGCACTATTTGCTATGCTATGTGTTGCATTTCTTGTGTTTTTGCTCAATGACCATCATACCCCTGCATTCATGCATTAATATTCCCAAGAGTTTGTGCCACAATTCAAGTTTGGGAGTATCTTCTTCTTCGTGGGGCAACAACGGCAACAGTGGCAGAAAATTTGGGAGTTGGGGTTGACACACTGAAAATTTTTTGGAGTTGACTTCGGAAGCAGTTAGGGCAGTTGCCATTTCCATCTGCCAATACCCATCATCTTCCCAAAATTCCCACACACCCATTTATTTCTCCTCAACCTTCCCCATTCCCCTCTTCACTTCCCAAAACCACCAACTTGTCGCCTTCCCCCCCCCCCCCCCCCCCCCTGAACCCACATACCCATCCAGATTCACCCTACTACCAACACCATTCCCACGATGCCACCCTCCCCGCCCAATCCCTTTCCCTTTCTTTTTCGTTTTCTTTTCCTTTTATTTTTTCCTCTTTCTCCACCACACACACTACCCGACTCCCCTATCCCTCTCTTTCACCCCACCCGATGCCATGACCGCCTCTACCAGCCAACCCACCACCTCTTCCCATTTCCATACACCACCGTCCTCACCTACCTCCTCCCACACACCACCAGGCGACAATACACCACCCAACCACCCCGACCCTCTAGCTACCACCAAGCCCACTCCCACACCACCCACTTCACCACCTCAAGACACCACCCCCGTGGCCACACCTCCTTTCACTCCCACCCATACCCCCTGCCCACGACCCGGCCGACGATGTCCTTCTCCACCTTAATCCATTGGCGACGTGCTTCCTCTCACTTGGCCATACTGCTACTCACCGCCGTCCATGACCGACCCCGTCCGGCCCTCTCCCACTTGCTCCGGCTCCACCTCCACACATGCGGAATCCTCGCCGCCGCACCGCTCCGGGCCACAACCTGGGGACGACTTTGTGGATCTCGAGGATCCCAACACACCCCTCTCCACGGCTTCCCCTATTCCACCTCCCTCCCATCATAGTGTTCAGAGCGCAACGCAGCAGTCCTCCCTGGCCAGCCGCGCTGCCACTGCCAAGGCCAAATGGGACGGGAAGCGGCCCGCCATTGCCTCACCTCCGCCTGCCAAGAGACGCAGTCGTGCCTGCACACCTGCCAGTGGGCACAACGCCAGGAGTCGTGGTGAGCTCATTGACGCTATTGGATGGACACGGTTTGCGGTGATGAAGGAGTACAGTTATGAGCATATGTGCCAGGAGTTTTAAGGGAGTTTTCAGTGGTTCCCGGCGAACAGCGCCACTGGTGAACCCGAGCAGATTACTTTTTGGCTCGAGAACCGCACCCACTGTGTGACGCTGCCTAATTTCAACGGCATGTTTGGGTTTGATAATGATGGTCTTACTGAGCCGCCTCCCGGGTTCAACGCTGCTAAGGTTTGGGCCGAGTATTCCACCGACCTGGACCCTTATGACCCCTCTACCTCTTCTACCACTACGCTGCGTGACCCGATGCTTCGCTGTGCCCATAGTGTCCTTGCTCGGACGGTCTTTTGTCGCGCCAGAAGCAAGACAGTGGTGACTATCCCGGAGCTGCTCTTCCTTTGGTGCTTTGTGAACCGCTGGGCAGTTAATATCGGTAGTTTCATTTTTTAGCGGTTCTAGCCGCATATTTTCAGGTTGATCTCTCCCGGTACCGGCATTTGGAGGATGAGATTTCTTGTGGGCCCAGCAAGACTGCCCGTTTTCTTGGCCGCCCAGCTTCCAGGAAGGGCAAGGAGGCCGCCTCTAGTTCTGGCACCCAAGCAGCGCCCACTGCTGAAGAGCTCACCGCCTTGCAGCAGCATTTTGATGCCCGCATCGCGGCTATACAGGCCGCGCACGACGACCAGTTCCACTGGCTGCACGGACTCCTCCTCTCCATTCAGGAGCAGCTGCCTCCGAAGGGCCGTGATGTTTCTTGGCTCGGCTCTCGGGATTTGCATTTCATGTTTCCTTTTCTGCATTTTATTTTCTGTTCTTTTCTATTATGATGAACTAGTTTGGGGGAGTTCCTCACTTTTTGTTTATGTTTGTTCTTGTGTTTGTTTTTGTTGATTTGTCTTTTCTCTCCCTAGTGCGGACATTGTGGAATTAAAGTTTGGGGGGGAGAAATTTACATTTCTTTGTGATGTTTTTCATTTATGCATTCTGTTCTTCATGGCCATTTGACTCCGGTCGTGTATGCTGTTGGACTTTATTTGTCTTTTCTCGCCTTATTCGCTGATGCAGCACTTTGACAGCGTCGCTGTTTATTCATTGCCTCGAATTCCTGCTTATTTCTAATTATATTTACACTTGATACTTGCTCATTTTTAGTTAAGTATAGTTGGTGCAGGATGAGAAATCGAATTCAGTATAGTAATCATGACTTCATCGAGGTAACACGTGCCAATCTTTTCTTCAAATTTGGGCAGTAGACTATTTTAGAACCGACTCTTTTCTTTCTTTTGAGGCGAAATTTTATATCATCTTGGCATACTTAAGGGTATGATATAGGCATTGTTTGCTGAGCTTACTTTCACTTTATCTTACCTATATCATTATCTCATTTGACACCCCGTTGAGCCTAGGTTGATGGCCAATTTTTCTTTGATATTACCCACATCATCACACCTAAGCCTTTTGAGCCTTGCATCGATCATCATTGTGCTATAAAGCACACTATTCTTTGAATCTTTAGCCCGACCTTGTCTGCTTGCTTTCCTAGTTCTAATTTTCAGAGTGACAGTGTTGTGGCAGCGTCACTGCTAGGTGAAAAAAGATGAAAGTTGTCAAAATGGAGCTTGGAAATTCTATGACATGGAGATTTGTAATGCTCTATTGTAAGATCAAAGGAGTTTTTATAAATAGGGGTACACGAAAAAAAACACAGAAAATCAAATGTAAAAAAAAGAGGTACCCAATTGCTCCTTTAAAAATCTTTTCCTCACATAATCTCCTATAATCATTATGTGCTCCAATATTCTGGTCTTCTTGGTTTGTATATTAATTTGATGAAGCAGCTATTTGAGTTAGAATTTTGGAAGGTAAGCAGCTTTTTGTCAACCTATCTAATTTCCATTCTTTGGTAGCCTAACATATCCTCATTACAAGCCTAGGAAGACCTATTGATCCTTATTTATGCCTTGATGTTCATTAGTGGAGACTGAAAGTTCGAGTCGGCTTCTGAGATAGATGTTTTTGGCCCTGGTACTTAATTTACTTAATTGGCATGAGAAACTTTGAGGACAAATGATTATACACTGTTTTCTTTTGATCATCTTGTGCCTGCTAAACTTTGCTGAATTCCAGCCAACAATTTTTCATTTAAAGGAGTATTCAGGATATTGAGCAGTGAGCACTGCCGTGTGCATGACAGGTGCTGGTGATGCGCTTAACATGAGAAAGCATTTGTAAATTTCATGCAGTGTCATTTTTCTTTTGTGTCCTGAATTATATTTTGCTTGAGGACAAGCAAAGGTTTAAGTTTGGGGGAATTTGATAGGCATGAAATTTACGTATATTTTATAGCTTACACTGTCGTCTTATGGCCTTGCATTCATCATTATTCATGCATTTAGGTATCAAATCACTTTTTTTACCATCAAAACTACTTTTCCTTACCTTTTCTTGCTTTCAGGTGCATTTTGGTGAAATTTGGAACTTATTTGGCGATTTTTGGTTCAACAGCGCTGCTGCCAGTACAAATAGTCCAGTCTGTCAACAACGACACTGTCAGCATGAAGCTTTGAATCAGAACTTTATTTTTGACGAATTTCTCCTACATCCTAGGAGCTTGAAGGTGGTGCACTTGGACACTTCCTCTTATGGAAAGGAGTTTATTTTGCCACTTTTATGAAGACTACTTATTCTCCAAGACTTAGGGTTTTAGTTGAAGACTTGAGATATAAATAGAGAAGAGACAAAACCCTAAGACACACGTTGACACACCTGGAAGAAGTCGGCAACAAGTTTGAAGGCTAGAAAAAAAGTGATTTGCTAGATTTTTACATTGTCATGTCGACAACTCTGTTTTCACTATTCTCTTTGTTTTTGTATTTCTCCATGAACTAAATCTTCTATCTAGGTTCAAGGGATGTAGCTACAGATTCATGTTTGATTTATAATTCAGTTTCTGGTTCTCTTTAATTTGTTTTTACCTTGATTTGATATAGAGTGCTTAACAGTGTCTGCAGCTTGATCACCCTCAAACGCTACTTTAGACGCCTTAGTGACGGACCTAACGGTGAAGATAGGAACTCAAAACGTTCTATATCAAACCTCTACCTCTACTGATCGTCGAAAGAGACTTTAGGGTTAGTTGAGGATAACAGCGCCTGGCACAGCGACACTGCTCCCTAGGAAAGAGCTTCACTGGCGAAAGCGGGCTGTTCGGAACTAGGGTAGGTTTATTTCTATACGTGACAATAGTAATAGACACTTTAGGTCAGGTTGCCCTTCAAGGTAGGCGAGTTAAAGTACTAGAACACTGGATTGTAGTCCGACAGCGACGCTATAGTGAACCCTGAAAAACCTAGGTTACCCATCATTGTTTTCTTCACCTCCAGAACTCGATTCCAGTTGGTTCACTCTGTCTTTATTTGTTGTTGATTCTATTTACTCTTTTATTTACTGTTCATTTAGTTTATGAACATCGAACACTGCTCTCAAATCTCGATATATTTACTTTTCTGCTATTTATTAGTCTAATCGATTGCAAAGTACTAAGGACAGTGTTATTTTCTAGTCCCTGTGATTTCGACCTTGTTACTACAGCAACGTTGTGCACTTGCAGCCAGCTTTTACGCGAACAAAAAGTCAAAAATTTCAAAAATTTATCTTGGTCAGACCAAAATCAGACCTTTGGTTTGACCTTTACTGAAAAAGTTATATATTTCTACTATTAACTCTAAAACCGGTCAGACCTTGTTAGCCCGAGGTTGAACCCCTTAACCCACAACCCGGCCACTGGAACGGGTCGATGGCCCGGCTGGGTTTAATAACCATTATCATACCGCTAGGGATGGAAATGTGTGGTCCACCTACCTACGGAAAGAGATTGAAGCAGTCCTAGTGTGTTTAAGTGCCAAAAACAGACAGCAAATCTTGTAGAAAAATGGCTTTAATAATAAAACAAAAACAAAACGAGTGACCCACAGAAGTCCCACAGTAACTTTTTTTTGAACGGCAGTCCCACAGTAACTTGGAACTCCAGACTGCGCCACCCTCGGGGTCCACATTATCTCATATCAAGCCCATGTCGACCAAATCACCCTCTTTAACCTTCATTGGCCCTCTTCATCTCCTCACTTGTATATACATGGCACAAAAGACGCCCTTTTCATGACTTGAGGTCAAACCTTTGATCCTTAGTAGCTAGCTAGTAGCTAGGAATTTCTTCTCTTTTCTTTTCTTTACTGGCTAGCCACCAGCCAGAACTCAAATCTAATTTTGTAAACTAACATATATACGGCTGTTTTAATGCTTTCTCATTCATCAGGGCCAGGCTTGATTAACTTTTACAAAGCACCTGCACCACCGTAGAAATTAATTAGCACGTCCAAGATACGTATTAATTCAGAGTTTCCTCGAGACATAAACCAATAGAGCCCCAAATGAAGAGGCAGATGAACTATAGCAAAAGGAGAAGTCCCCAGGAAATGGCAACCTTACTCTCGTTGCCTGTAGCCTTTCTGTCCTCTTTTTTGGAAGTATTGCTGTTATTCTATTTGTCAATTTTTTCCTTATAGTAGTACTTTTTTTTTTCTTCTCCAGCACCTCGCTGTTTTTGTTCAATTTTGTTATTTTCGATAATGCATATATGGAATGAAATCTAAAACACAATATGGCGCGCCGACCTGGATTATTCACACAATTAATTAATGGTAATTCGATGCGGATTAATTATATGCATATTGCCCAAACTCTTTCGTAATTACCAAAAATCCTTACCGATCGACTGTGCGAGATATAAGACCTTTGTCCAATTCCCATATATGTACCTAGACTCCCTTATTATTACAGTTCCAGTCATGCTACGTACATTTAAATTGAACAACTAGCAACCAATTTTAAGTGCAAAGGCGAATAGTACTGTCACTGTCATATATATGTGGGCGGTGGAGAAATTAGTACTGGTGATTCTCTACTCTTTTTTTTTTTTGTTTTTATGAGAGGAGGTAATTCATTCTTGGTTAAATATAGTAAATAAGTCACCATCGGGGATGGTGGCCCAGTGGCAAGGCCTTCAACCTGCCATCTCTAAGACTCGGGTTCGAGTTCCAGCGCTTCCAGTCAAGCCTCATAGTGTGATGCGGCCGAATATGGCTTTCCACACGGTGGGGTGTTGGCCGTTGAGCCCGGTGATTCCCCGATATTATGACGCGTAACAGGTGAAGGTGTCCGCTGGTGTCCCGGTTGGGCGGTCTCTCCTATGAGGCGGCCCCAGACTTCCTGAACCGACTCGCCTCACCCGACCCCGAAATCATGCCCTGCGGTGACATCAAGAACCAGATCATCTGTAACCGCACCAACAAGCTCTCCTCCTTCCTCAAGCTCGGCGCCGTCTCCGTCCTCGCCGCCCCTCCCTCTCTTACTCCCCCGATGACGCCATCCACAGCAGTCAGTCTAATTACGCATTCTTGCGAATCTGGCCCGGAGCAGCTGGCGTTATGCGATGCCGGGGTACTTAAGAAGCTCATGAACCTGCTTGAGCCAGAGGAGTGCGAATTTGAAGAGTAGGTTGCTAGCTTGTGAGTGCTTGATTGTGATAAGGAAATACTTGCCCTGGATATTTGCAAGATTTTGGGATTAAGATGAAATTGTTGAACCTTTTGACCGAGCTTCTTGTTGTTGATCCGGGGTCAAGTTGGAGATGATGCTCCGCCTGTCTTTTCTAGTTTGATCACAAAAAAAGAGGATATGCAGAAATTGCCACCTGATTTGCCATCTGTGGTGATTTTCCTCATTGTAAAAATAGGCACAATCGGAATCGGGCCCAAGTCACACGATAAAAGGAAAGAGCTAGAGGCCTAGGTACAAAACACGTTGCTTCACCTAATTAGCAACATTGAGTACTACTAGTTGTTGAGTAAAAGAACTAGTAGTTAATAAGCAACTTTGGCTGGCAAGGAGACCCCAAGTATAAGAGTCAAAATTCAATTACTAGCATGCTCAAGATACATAGGGATGAAGTTTTCTTCGACAAAAATAGGGATGAAGTTTTAATTCAATTAATTAGTTGATTACATTTGACGGCAAGAAGCATATACAAGGTTGGTGGAAGTTATAAGAAATGCCGGCATTTTATAGAGCTTTCTTTATATTTGTTTCTTCCACTCCTAACCAGCATAGAAACCACTCATGCATGCAAGAATCCCTGCAATGTATTTGGCATAAATAATTTTGCGTAGAAAAATAATAAGGCCTTCGCATTTAAACCAAGCCGCACCCACCCCCCACCGCCACCTCCCCCTCCCCCTCCTCTTCGACATGAAGTATGTCCAGTAATAAAACTGACTGTTTTCTCTTTTTGAGCAAATAAAAGTGATTATTACTACTAAATACCAAGTACAACCTTGTCATCAAAACTAAAACAAGTGGGATTAACAAGTGAGGTTGTTGCAAGAACATTACCCAAATCATATTGTGGTAAAACCGTGAAAAAGATGCTAGCCCCATATGTGCGAGCATCTAAGACTTATGATTACCCCTGATTAAGAAAAATTGTCCAACTTGTTCGACCTATCTTATGAACTGAACTGATGATTAACAGGAAAAAAAAAAACTTAATGAATAGGTATGATCAAAACTGTGTGGTATGATATAAAATGTCAGAACAAATACATTAGAAAGAGAATTAAGAACTTAACTAAAACTAGGAGCTTTAATCCTGTTGTAGAACCATTGGGAAGGAGGGTGGAAAAAGGGAAATTCAAAAAGGCCCTTGCGAGTGCTACTACATTTAAGCGAAATAGATTATGCCTATCTACATCGCAGGGGAAGCAGCAGATATGCAAAGACAAAACAGGACATCAGATAGAACTTGCCTCATTATCATTTTTGAACTTGGGGTTGTGCTGAAGGGGTGCTGCTGCTACGCCATTACTCGCAACTCAATTGCAATTTCAGTGAAGTTTGTGTTGGGGAAAATCACACCAATTCAACACAACAACAAAATCAACCGGAATTAAATGCGCAGCGAAATAACCCGGTCAATTAATTTCCCCTCTTTGTGCCACCAAAATGAGATATCAACAACCAAGCCAATAAAAGCTAGCAATCAAAACCAATACAAGCACAACACCGAAAATACGTGGAAAACCCCCAAGGCGGGGTAAAAACCACGGGACCGAAGTCCGTCATTCTTCCACTATATCAAATAATAGTGGGTTCACAACAAATTTTCCTCTCTAGATAAAACTAGAGGCTAACACACTAGCAGCAACATCAAGAACAACATATCTTGGCTCCAACAACAAACTCATCACTATACTAGTGGGTTACAAGCAACAAATTAGAAGAGAAGTGGGTAAGTCTCACCAAATGGGTATAACACCAATACCCAAAAACATGAAGCTTCTCAACGATCAGCTCCGTTCACTTTATAGAGCTTGAAGAGGAGAACAACATACTGAAATTTCATCAAGATCGGACTTCGTTTGCTACCCGATCAAGGCTTGCAAAGATGAGGAGCATACCCCCTTTTTCTTTCCTCTTCACTCGTCAACTCTCTGCCTCTCCTTCTCTAATTTTTCTGCTGCCCCTCAAAAAAAATGCCACGCACATCATTTTACCCCTTTTGTTCTAGGAGTCACGTGCAACTAAAAAAGACCACCCATGGCATAACAAGTTGGTCCTTCAATTTTTTTTCTTTTCTTTAAGTTTAACCCACATTAAATAATTACTATGGGTTGGTCCATGTGGGTTTGGACAAACCCCAACAATCTCCCCCTCCAAACTCACATGGAGGGCTCTACCAAGCCCGCTTGCTTCCGGCAAAAAACAAGCTTCTCTTTCGGTAGTGGCTTAGTCATCATATCAGAACCATTATCCTCCGTATGGATTTTCTCAACACACAATTGCTTCATCTCAATTGCTTCTCGTATCCACTGATACCGCACCTCAATATGCTTAGACCTTGAATGAAAGGTAGGATTCTTACTGAGATGGATGGCACTCTGACTATCACAATGCACAACGAACTTGTCTTGACTAAGACCAAGTTCCTCAAGAAGCTTCTTCAACCACATAACTTCTTTTCCACCCTCTGACAGGGCAATGTACTCTGCCTCTGTAGTGGACAATGCTACACACTTCTGCAACTTTGATTGCCATGACACGGCTCCCCCTGCAAAGGTCATCATGAACCCAGAAGTAGACTTCCTAGAATCAACATCTCCTGCCATATCCGCATCCGTATACCCCTCAAGTATCGGACTCCCATGGCCAAAGGATAAACACAAACTAGAAGTACCCCTGAGATACCGCAATATCCACTTCACGGCCGACCAATGCTCTTTACCCGGATTAGACATGAACCGGCTAACAACACCAACGGCATAGGCAATATCCGGCCTAGTGCACACCATGGCATACATCAAGCTACCCACGGCTGAAGCATAGGGCACTTTCTTCTTCTCTTCCTTCTCTTGGTCACTTGTAGGACTTTGCTTGGAACTAAGCCTAAAGTGAGCTGCAAGTGGAGAACACACCGGTTTTGCCTTGCTCATGTTGAACCTATCAAGAATCTTCTCGATGTATCTTTCTTGAGACAACCATAATTTCTTCTTGTTTCGGTCTCTAGAGATTTTCATGCCAAGTATTTGATTTGCCGGTCCCAAATCCTTCATTGCAAATGAACTACTCAAAGCTTTCTTCAAATTTCGGATTTTCTTTGCTTCATGGCCAACAATCAATATATCATCCACATATAGCAAGAGGATGATAAAATTATCATCAAAGTACCTCTTGATATAGACACAATGATCAGAGGTAGTCCTGTTGAACTCATGATCTATCATGAAGGAGTCAAACTTCTTGTACCATTGCCTCGGAGCTTGCTTAAGACCATATAAGCTCTTCCTCAGCTTGCACACAAGGTTCTCTTTTCCCTTGACTTCAAATCCTTCCGGTTGCTTCATTTAGATCTCCTCCTCTAGCTCACCATGGAGAAAGCTGTCTTCACATCAAGTTGTTCAATCTCCAAATCCAAATGGGCAGCCAAACCCAAGACAACCCGGATAGAAGACATCTTTACAACGGGAGAAAAGATTTCATCAAAATCAATCCCCTTCTTTTGACCAAATCCTTTCACAACCAATCTCGCCTTGTACCTTAGCTGTGAATTACTTTCTTCCGTCTTTAGCCTAAAGACCCATTTGTTATTAAGTGCTCTCCTCCCCTTTGGTAACTCAACCAACTCATAAGTGTTGTTCTCATGCAAGGAATTCATCTCATCTTGCATGGCTTCCAACCATTTTCTTCTATCATCAAGTGAAATGGCCTCTTCATAGCTTTCTGGCTCTCCTCCATCTGTAACTGTCACCCACTCATTGGATGGATACCTTATAGACGGTTGAGGCTCTCTTGATGATCTTCTCAACTGTGGCTGTGGTGGTGGCTCTACATCAACATGCTCCGGTGCATCATTATCAACTGTAGGAACATCATTGGGCTCATGACAGATTACATCACCATCATCATTCTGCACATCTCTCCCGTGATCAGCATGGACAAATGGAACTGTACTCGGGCCACCTAGTACCTCACTAGAAGAAGAGGAAGAAGTACTAGGCTTTTCCATCTCATCAAAATCTTCTAGTGTCTGGTCTTCAAAGAACACCACATCTCTACTCCTTATGATCTTCTTGTTCTTCAAATCCCACAATCTATACCCGAACTCATTATGCCCATATCTAAGGAAGATACACTACTTGGTCTTGCTATCAAGCTTGGACCTCTCATCTCTAGGCACATGAACAAATGCCTTGCAACCAAACACCTTCAAGTGCTTGTAGGACACATTCTTTCCACTCCACACTCTATCTGGAACATCACCATCAAGTACCGTGGAAGGAGATAAATTGATCAAATCAACCGCAGTCCTTATTGCCTCACCCCAAAATGACTTAGGCAATTTTGCATGAGAGAGCATACTGACAACTCTGTTGCATCAGTTCATTCTCTCTGCTACACCATTGTGCTGCGGTGTCTTGGGAGGTGTCTTCACAAGCTTGATGCCATAAGAGTTGCAATACTCTTCAAATGGCCCCCGGTATTCGCCACCATTGTCCGCTTTAATGGCCTTCAACTTCATCCCAGTTTCTCGCTCAACACTGGTATGGAACTTCTTGAAGACATCAAGCACCTGATCTTTGCTCTTCAACACAAAAGCCCACACTTTTCTAGAATGGTCATCAATAAAGGTTACAAAGTACAAAGCACCTCTATTGGATCTATCACTCATGGAACAAACATCAGTGTGAACTAAATCAAGAGCATTACTTTTTCTAGATGGAGGAAAAGTATGGAAAGACACTCTANCCATTGCCAAAACTACTGTGATACCCCTCATCATCAAGAATGCCGGTGGAGATCAAATTCAATCGAAGATCTGGAACATGTCTCACATCCTTGAGTAGCAACTTGCACCCAAGATTGGTTACTAGACAAATATCACCAACTCTAACAATCTGAGCATCGAACTTGTTACCCATCTTCAATGAGCCAAAATCACCACTCTTGTAGGTACTAAAGAACTCTCTACAAGGTGTAACATGTCGGGAAGCACCACTGTCTAAAACCTATGTATATTCTTGTTGTGCAACATTAATGCTCTCCTCCTCATATAAAAGGAAGGAATCATCCTCAGAATCAATTGCCACTGCACTTGAATCTTCTTTAGCAACCTTCTTTCCTTCTTCCTTTTCTTGATCTCACTTGAAACTCCTACACTCTCTTTTGATATGTCCCGGCTTGTCACAGTAGTAGCATCTAATCTCACTTCTGAATTCGGAATTTCCTCTGGGCTTCCATTCTTTCTCCTTGTCGCGAGACTTGGAATGTTTCCTTCCTTGCAGTTTTCTACTCTTGCTCCTCCCCCTATTCTCTGTAACAAGGGCCTTTGAATCAGTGGACTTAACCCCCAATTCTTTCCTCCTGGTGGCTTCATCCAACAGACTATCCTTCACTGCATCTAAAGTGAGCTTCACAGCACGAGCAGAATTGCTAAGAGATACTGTCAAGGTCTCCCAACTATCTGGCAAAGAACTCAACAAAATCAATGCTTGCACTTCATCATCTAGATTTATCCCCAATGTTGTCAAGTGGTTCAAGATCCCTTGGAAGTTGTTTAAGTGCTCTGACATGTCTTGCCCGTCTGAATACTTCAGGTTCACAAGCCTTTTAATCAAAAAAGCTTTGTTCTACGCCCTCCTCTTCTCAAACAAATCTTCCAGCTTCTTCCACAACTCATAAGCATTTGTGATCTGACTAACATGATGAACCACACTAACATCAATCCACTTCCGGATAATAGCAACTATCTTCCTATTCAAAGAATTCCACTCCTTGTCACTTGTACTTGCAGTTTTTTGGCCTTCACACTCAATAGGCCCAAACAAATCATTGCAGTACAAATGATCCTCCATATACATCTTCCACACAGAGTAATTCGATGAAGTGAGTTTTATCAAGCTAGCTTTATCCTCCATTTTGATATGCACAAGAAATCACAAACAATGAACCTTGTCTCTGCTACCAGTTTGTTGGGGAAAATCACACCAATTCAACACAACAACAAAATCAACCGGAATTAAATGCGCAGCGGAATAACCCGGTCAATTAATTTCCCCTCTTTGTGCCACCAAAATGAGATATCAACAACCAAGCCAATAAAAGCTAGCAATCAAAACCAACACAAGCACAACACCGAATATACGTGGAAAACCCCCAAGGCGGGGTAAAAACCACGGGACCGAAGTCCGTCAATCTTCCACTATATCAAATAATAATGGGTTCACAACAAATATTCCTCTCTAGATAAAACTAGAGGCTAACACACTAGCAGCAACATCAAGAACAACATATCTTGGCTCCAACAACAAACTCATTACTATACTAGTGGATTACAAGCAACAAATTAGAGGAGAAGTGGGTAAGTCTCACCAAATGGGTATAACACCAATACCCGAAAACTTGAAGCTTCTCAACGATCAGCTCCATTCACTTTATAGAGCTTGAAGAGAAGAACAACATACTGAAATTTCATCAAGATCGGACTCCGTTTGCTACCCGATCAAGGCTTGCAAAGATGAGGAGCATACCCACTTTTTCTTTCCTCTTCACTCGTCAACTCTCTGCCTCTCCTTCTCTAATTTTTCAGCTGCACCTCAAAAAAAAAAATTCTATTATAAAAACACATGTTGTTAGTGGATGTCATCTACCCCTCCTTGTTTTCTCTATATATTGTAACAACACAAATAATGAAATGAACTGAAGTTTACTGCTCCTCCTAGTTTTCTGCATCTCTTCTCCTTCACATCTTCTTCCTTTCTTCTTCATTAAACACTTTAATTTCTTAACACGTTATCAGCATGATAACGCCCCTACCAAAACTGAGCAGAAAAAAACCATCACAGCCCGAATTTGCCTCCAGAAACTGCCAAAATCCAAACCCGGAACAAAACTGTTGTCACCTTTTCACCTATGGTTACTGTTCACGCGGTAAAGTTCCCCGCCGCCTCTCGCGACACCGCCACCACCGGCATGTCCTCCTCACCGTCGCCGACCGGATGAAACCACCCCCGACCACAACCGGCGCTCGACGCGCCGATAGAGGCCAATGACCCGCCGGTGATGCCCACTGACCCGCGTGGCTCGACGGATCTACCTCACGCCACGAGCTGCCATGCTTCCTTCCATCACCAGTGTTGTCGCCGCCGTCTCCTGCCACGTGCCTCGTCACCCTCGCCGCCCGCCTTGCGCCGCCACCTGCAACCTGACTTGCGGGGTGGATTTGACCCGGGCGGATCGCGGACGGGTCGTGTGTTTGCTCGCACCGCCGTCTGCTGTAGACCGACGCCGCCTCCTCCCTCACGCTCTGCAGCCACCGCACCTCTTCGCCACCTCGCCGTCCTCGCGCGCCGCCTCTCGCCTGCCACCCAGCCGCAGTCGCCGCCTGCAACCCGAGGTGAGTAGAACCTCGGGTCGAGGCTGACCCGGATGTGGGTTTTGACCCAGTTTTCGTGGGCTGACATTGGACCTGGGCTGATGGGTTTTGGGCACGGGCCTGGGCGCAGGCTTTTTCACGCGGGCCTGGGCTCTGCCTTTGCACTTGGGCTTGGTTTTGGGCTTGCCTTCGGCCCAGCCCATTAAAAAATCAAAATAGAAGAGAAAAAAAAAAGAAGAGAAAAAAAAGGAAGAGAAAAAAGAGAAAAGAGAGAAAAAAATGAAGAAAAGGGGAGAGGATGGAAATATATATACCGGATATTAATATGCTATATATTATATATTATTGCTGAAAGATTTATCGAGTAAGCATATTTTACGTTTTTTTATTTAAATTCCGCTTGGGCTATTAAAAGCTCATAGTATTTAATTTTCCTGCACGGTGAACAGTGTTTTTGGCCGGAATCCGGCGACCGTGAACAGTGTTCGGACGGAATCCGGCGAACCCAGAAGTGTTTGGCCGGAATTCGATACCTTGGGTTTTTCCCGGCAAGCCCGGAAGGCTATTGTATTTATTTTATTATTTTTCATTTATATTAAGCTTGGGCTCATATAAGGCCCATAGTACTTAATATCTCGTTTTAATTTCTTTCTGATTTTTATTGGGCTCGTACAAGGCCCATCAATTTTAATTTTTTGTAATTTTTAAATTGGGGTAATTAATAAAAGGCCCTTGATTATTAATTTCAATTCAGTTTTATTTATGTTACTTGAATGGGCGGCCCTCAAAATTACCGGAAGAAATTTGAATATGGGCATTAAATGTTGAAATGCATAATAGTCTCGAAAACTAAATGAAAGAGTCCAGCAGACTCAATAAAAGAAAAATGCAGCAAAGACCTGAAGACTTACTGCCAAAAAGCCCATTGCATTTAATTTTTAGTCATTTATTTTAATTGGGCTAATTTATGTAAGGCCCATTACTTTTTCATTTTTCGGTTATTTAATTCTTCATCGGGCTAATTAACTAAAGGCCCATGTTTATTTCTTTCATTTCAGTCTTTAATTTTATTTAAATTAAGTTATTCAAGACCCTTATAATTTCCAGAAGAAATTTCTTATGGGTATCAAATGCGGAAAGAAATTTACATGATAATAGTCTGGGAGACTAAATATAAGAGTCCAGCAGACTCAATAAAAGAAAATACAACGAAGACTGGAAGTCTTACCGTTCAAAAGATCCTGAAGATCCTTCAAAGGAAAATCAAAAATAAACTCTATTACCACCAGAAGATGGAAATTATATGACCACCAGAAGGTGGATATTATACTTGCTTACCCTGAAGGAGCAATTCATTTTATATTCAATTTATTTTATATTCAGTTTAAATTATTATGCATTGCATTTATTTTATTTACTTTTCAGTACTTTATAATTGTTTCTAGGATAATGCCTCAAGCATTAGTCTCGAAGACAATGCAAAATTGACATCCACAGGGGGAGAATTATATGTGTGGATGTCAATATAACATATTATGACATCTCGAAATGAGAAAAAGATTAACACGCTCCAGAAGAGCATAAATCTGAATATGTTCCTGAAGAACGCATGTTTTAATATGATCTAGAAGATCATATACTTACGCTCTGGAAGAGCATAAACTCCTGAAGAGTACAAAATATTCTTGTTTACAGTAATTAAATTGTATTCATTAAATCGACTCTGCTCTATTCCCTGAAGCGAATAAGACAATATTATTAATTGTCCCTATGGCCGTGGATGAGATTATAATGGCTAAGGGGGAAAACATGCATATTATTATTGCATATGGGATTCATTACAAGGAGAACATTCACATAGAGGAATTGTTCTCATACATAAGTTGAAATAATTATTTATTGATTGGGTACAACATTGACCCTAAAACTCTGGGCTTCGTTATTGATGTTGACCCTAACACTATCATTCCAGGAGAACCACATACCACCCATGTTGTTTTCTCCAGGTAGCTCAAACCGATTTGATGGAGGAAAACGGAGTGGTATTACTCCATGATTCTCTGCTGGTTGCCACAGGGTTTCAGTAATCAGTACCATGTTGGGCTTGTACTGGTTCTTCAGATCCCTTAAAGTACGCACGAAATCTTGGGATCGCCTGGCCACTCCCCTGCAATTCCATAATAAAAGTCGTACCTTGGGCCATGTAGGCGATAACCCAGAAACCCTCCGGATACTCCGAGCCATCATAGAAACCTGATAATAGCTGCTCTGATTCAGAATTTGACAAGTAGGCTCTAGCTGGAATTCCTGCATTCTATCAGATATGAAAAACATAATAGAATTAGCCGAACCATAAAAAGAAGCCCTTAGATTGCTTTGGTCCTCTAGAAAGAAAGTCTCTTCCACAGGAGTCACAAAGAACCTAGATGAGTAAAGCTCGTCAACAAAAACTAAACGAGGAATTCTTGCGAGTTCACTCGGCAGTTCCTCCTGCTGCTCATTCACCATGCTATAGGCTAGTCTATTCCTCCTTCCTAGATTGGCACCCTCAACAAAGAAAACGGTATAGGGGGAAGGCATGTTTTATCTTGTTAATATTTTTCTGTATGTTTCCATCACATATCTCCCCCCCCCCCCTTTTTATAGCCTGAGCTTAGACAGCTAGGTGACAGTTTTCATATATGGACCCTCTTTCTATCTCCGAAAAGATCCTGAAGATTTTTCGGTTTCACAAAACTCCAAAGTTGCTTTTGGAAAAGTTTTCTCAATAATTCTGATCTTTTCTGACATGAGTGGCAGAAATAAGGCTAATATTGGCACATATATTGCACTCTGAAGCTAGCAATTTAAGTTATTAAACTTACCATATCTAGCCAGAAGCTGAAATGCTCTAGCCTGAAGCTAGCAATTTTTAAGTGTTTAAATACACAAGTTTATACAGCCAGAAGCTGAGACCAACTAGAAGTTGGCTGATAGATATGTAATTTATAGCTAGTACGCACCAGCCAGAAGCTGGTAAATAATTTTTCTAAGTAATCCAGCCTGAAGCTGGCACATAAATAGCAGCCTGAAGCTGGCACCAACTTGAAGTTGGTACATAGACTTATTTTTTGGCATTACCGGTTGGGCCATCCCGGGTAAATAATGATGCACAAAATTTATTTGGTCATTCATTGAAAAACCAGAAGTTTTACAATCAATGAATTTCTATGAGTTTGTTTGCTGCGAAAGTTATTATATGGCCTTCCTAAGATGAGAATGGCCTAGTATCACCAGCAAGTTTGAGAATGATTCAGGGACATGAACGCGGACTGATAAATCCGTTATGTTAACCATCTAGGTAATTTTTACGATGCATCGACTAAATGGTCTATTATGTAAAGCAAGTTGGCATTGTGCGCACTTGTTCTAATGATTAAGCCACTTGCAAGTGCTTATCCCTACTCATGTTATTAGACTATATGTCTAGATAATGCTGGCATGTTTTTTCAATGGAGAATGTATATCATTGGAAATAAACCCAAAGAGATCTGGGCCATATTGACAATTGATTGCAGGACCATTGATGAAATATGACTATGGTATTTTATACGCAGTAAATGTGCATCAAGCCAATAAGATATTATAAGATCATAAGATCTCCCCATTGATTCTTGGTCACAAAATATCTCCCATCTTCGAACCGTTGGTTGTACAGTATATTATGCTCCACCACAGCATAGTTAATCTGGTCTTTAAAGAAGGTTGGGAATAGATGTTGGGTAATCTCCATCAAATCACAGCATTATTGAAACTATTGACTAAAAAAGATTGGAGATTCATTTATAGCAAGAATTGCTTATTGATAATTCGATATGTGTGTATACCCAACATCAGGGGGAGAAAGAAGCAACTGGATCAAGTTTGTTGAAATGCATAATATATATGAATGTTAATCCTCATATAAATTAATGTGAACCTGAAGTTCAAAAGAAGATGATTCATTTGTAGGAAAATTGATATGCAATTGCCAGACACATTTAAATTAAGTGTGACCATATACCAGCTGCAAATGCTCTTGTTTCAATTGATGTTCCTGAAGAATAATATAAGTATGCAAATGAATCTATAGATTATACTCGGTTCCAAAAAGAAAAGAAATTCTCAAAAGAAAAAAAGGAGCAAATGAGATAAGATGGCCCCAGTAAGAAAATATGGCCTCCAGTAGAGGTTTGAATTAAAAGTTCCCCAGAGGAGGTTGATTCTCTGACACAAATTGATAAAGTTCCAGAAGTAACTCAGGTACCTGAAAATAAGTGAATATGATGAGATCTCAATTACAGTGTCAGAGATAAGATGGAACCGACATGAAATAACCGTCGACGGAATACAATTTTTATTTATTTTACCTAGCGCTAAAATGAGGATCATGAACCTACTAATGATTGTAGGTGTTGTATGATTGGCCAAAATAAAGAGATATGATTAAAGGCTGTGTTGGAATCGCTTGTGAAGCGAGAAAATTTTCGGACCGGTAGTCCGTACACCAGATGGGTGTAAAATTGATCGATCGTAAAATGGGTACCTGTGCGAAAAGAAAATGAGATAAAGCATGGTTGCACAAGGTTTTTTTTTCCCCCGAACGATCTGGAATTAATTGTGAGGAGATAAACTCCCCTGTGGTGGATGCAATTATTTTGATAAAGTCTGGCATTATATGAAAAGAATTAGAAAGACATCTAATGAATGCTATTACAGCCTATTAGTATGGATCCATAAGATTATGATATATATATATGTTCCCTGAAGGATCTAAGTTGCCTGAAGCCACTGAATCCCGGGAAATTGCAAAGTTGAACTAAATTGATCTTTATATGGTTTAAATAATTTTGAGTATGGATATGTTTTGTGATTGGAACTCCCGTAGAAGCTTCCAAATACCGTGCTATTAGACTGGTCTTGGAGTACCATGTCGAAGTGCATTGTGTATTGCTGAGAAAATAAAGCCTGAAGCTTATGACTTAAGCCTATTGGCAAGATATGGATTTGCTCTTATCTTCAGGGTATAAAAGATGCGATGTCATAAGAGTTGGTTTTGCAGATGCTCATCCCCCATTTGATCCACAAGATTGCACAGCCGGACATCTGCCACAATTTTACACATGAAGTTGCTATATTATCGGGCCTACTAAAGCAAGATGGGAAGATAGATGCTCCAACGACAAAATTATGAAGATTATGTTGCCAACTCTGTCCAATTGAAGTTATGATGTAACAAAAATGATCAGACAAAACACACGTCACCAGAAGCTGACAAGGACGATTGGCATGCAATAATATCAAGCAATCAATGGAGGCCAAAATGAGGGGGAGTAGAATACGCACTGCACTCTTTTTTCCTTCACCAAGTTTTTATCCCACTGGGTTTTTCTTGGTAAGGTTTTTAATGAGGCAGTTCTTCCTAAGCGTATTCTACCCAATACACAATGACATCTAAAGGGAAGTGTTATAAAACACATATTTTTAGTGGATGTCATCTACCCCTCCTTGTTTTCTCTATATATTGTAACAACACAAATAATGAAATGAACTGAAGTTTACTGCTCCTCCTAGTTTTCTGCTTCTCTTCTCCTTCACATCTTCTTCCTTTCTTCTTCATTAAACACTTTAATTTCTTAACAAATGCCACGCACATCATTTTACCCCTTTTGTTCTAGGAGTCACGTGCAACTAAAAAAGACCACCCATGGCATAACAAGTTGGTCCTTCAATTTTTTTTTTCTTTAAGTTTAACCCACATTAAATAATTGCTATGGGTTGGTCCATGTGGGTTTGGACAAACCCCAACAGTTTGGCCTAGCTATCTGATGGCTCCGGGGACCAGCATCTTTCCATCAGGTCCCAAGATAACAAATGTGTTGCTCACAATACCACCTGAAAACAGTTTGTCTAAGATAACAAATATTCAAACTATTAAGCAAGTCCTTTAATATAACATTGTCGGCACAGGAAAAAAACAGCTATCACCTATGATTGCACCATAGTGTAAGTCTGCATATATATGGTTCTTCTCCAGTCAGTAAGTTCCCATAGTACAACACCAAATGAGAATACGTCAACCTAAATAATTAGGAGTAAGATAAGAACTGGTTAACTCAGAGACAAGACGGAATAGATCAATCATAATCAGGAATGATATCCAAATACAAATGGTTGCACAAACCTTCTCTGAGACAAGGCTGCCGCTGCCATTCACAAGCTCTCTGGTGCCTTGCATCCAAGGAAGTGTTCCACGGACACCGTCGGAGATAAGCGTTTGGGCATTTTACCTTGGAAAGGCCCAAATCACCAACCTGGTGCAGAAGCGCACACATGAGGACTGAAAGAAAGCAACACCTTCACTTCAAAAATATATATAGTGAAGACAAACTACTACAACATTTCTTGGGTGAGATAATGGGTTGGCTCATGCTCTGCATGAAATATTATTTGCGAAGTCTGTATTCTACCGTTCAAGATGGAAGTACCTCAAAAAAAACTAACAATAAAAATTGACAATAGCGGACAGACAGTTATAACACAAATAACTTCAGTCACTAAACGCATTCCCTTCGTCATGTTTCATGGACATAATACTTATGGTAATTTTTCATTTGTATACTTCTTTCCAGCAGTTGGTAGGACCTCAAACAAGGGAGTCAGACCAGTTGCCACTCAACGTTTATAAGGTAGTCATTTGTATATATAGTTATGGTCACTTTGGACGAACCAAGAATGAAAAATATTGGAACGCGATCCAGAGTTCTTGGCATTTTGTTCTCCAAATTCAAAGCCGAATCCGATGATCTCACGCCACCTTTCTACTCTAGCCAGCTACATATATATTAGAAATAAGTGATCTAGCTACATGTTAGAAAATATAAGTGATCCTCTTCCGATGATGCATTGGAAAAATTTCAGCAACATAAGGGTTTGATCCGGAACAAGTATATATATCTGCAGCCCGGATTACTTTGTATAATTTTATATTTATAATAAATTGATATTCATAAATCAGTCCAATTTATCTTCAGAATGATACCACGCATTCACATTTCTATGATTTCACGCGACCGAGTTTATGGAGGAGATTCATCTTGATCCATTACTGTCCGTTTGGTATCATGGAATTGAATTCAATTCCAAGAATTGAAATTTGGTATAATTCTACTTAACTTAAAATAGGAATTGAATTCTAATTTTTATTTTTACATCAATATTTTGGTAATATTTCAAATCCAAGCAAAACCTATCGGATTTGGAATTGAATTCCATTGGAAAAGTATTGGTATGTCTAAATGACAAAAATGACCCTATACTCTTATTTTAATTTTTTTTAACAAAAGGACAACTTAAGTAATTTTAGCAATTCAATTGATGATTTGATTTATACCAAACATTGGAATTGAATTCAATTCCTTATTATTAAAAAGTATACCAAACATGAGACTTGATTTCATAATGAATTCAAATTCTAAATTTTTAATGATTTCAATTCAATTCAAATTCTAAATTTAGTGAAACATGCATAAAATTTAAATGATCAGTTCAAGGCCGCATAACCCAACCCGGATGTTTTATATTTTGGGCTGAGAACTCTTTTTATTCACGAGCCCAATAACCTGAAATTGGCATAATCAGTTCCAGGCCAAGTAACGGTTGTTTTAGATTTTGAGCCGAACTCGTCGTATTCACGAGCCCAATAACCTAAAATCTCAGTTCAAGTGTTCAATGTTTTTAGTCTTGGGCCGAAAATGCTGCATTCACAAGCCAATATCGCATCACACTCTTGTGCTCCTGATCAATGGAGTGAATTCACGGGTTGGATCCAACAAATCGAACCCAAAAACCCATGCAAATAAAGACGCGTCATACTGCTGATCAAGAAAACACAGGCAGGCTCACAGTTACAAGTAGACCTGGCAATTCGTGTTGTCGTGTCGGGTTGAACAGGTAATCGGGTTCTATATCTTCAACCCGACCCGACCCATTTAATAATCGTGTCGTATCATGTCCAACCCGTTTATTATCGTGTCGGGTTCGGGTTGACCCGCAGATTACCTATTAAGTCTAACAAGCCTAAAAATGAGTTTGAAATTTTTCTATTTTGCGTATTTTTAAGCAAATAGGCATATAATTAGTTTTTTTAATATATTAAATAAAATTATAAATTGTAGAATCATAATATAATAATATTTTAAAGCATTTATAGAAGTATTTTTGGATAATTTTAGTAACTTTAGCCTTAAATATTGGATAAGTCTTATATTAAATCAGTAAAATATCTATACCCTAAATATAATCGGGTCATAAACAGGTACCTATCGGGTTGGCGGGTCAACCCGCTACCTGACCTGTTAATTTTCGTGTCGTGTCGGGTCGACCCATTTAACTAAACGGGTTGGAAATCTCTGACCTATAC
>JAKUCV010001846.1:117659-134871 GCA_028386065.3 Turnera subulata
GGATCAACATCCCAATATCACAAATCCGGGGTCAACACCCCAACCAACAAACCCTCTGGCAAGACACCACAGAACTAGTCTCTAACCATCTAGTCGTACCACTACTTTCCAAGTGACAATTATATCATCATCTCACTTTCAGTTTCAGTTCCATTTCCAATACTCATTATTCTTTTCCCAATTATCCACATTGACCAGTTCATCAATATCCTCTACACAATATCACAAATCCAATAACACAGTCTAACATCAACAACAGCAACATCACAGCAGTCATAATCATCACAAATTATTTCTCAAGCTCAACCAATCCGCAATTTCATACCACTAATTACACACAATTAACAGTGCAACAATTATTCACAGTACCTACATGATAAATCCACACAGCCCAGCAACAGCAACATCATTCATGGCAATCAAATAACTAACAAGGATCATTTCCACGGTTCAGTCAAACAACCAAGCATACACAGTATTACGGGCACATATCAAGGTTTATCCATCCTCACCTGGTGTGTCTCTGAAACTGCTATCTGGTCAAATCCCGATACCCTATATGTATATATAGGAACACAATAATCACTTATAATGCACAACAAAATGATCATGCATGATACCAGTTTAGAAATCGTTATACGGCTTGCCTTATCCAATTTCTTTATTATGAAATTAACCTCTTTATTCATTATACCATTTATACTTAATTTCAAATTAAAACCGAAACCGAGTTTCTTATCGATATTCTAATTATTCTTAATTTTTAAATTAAAACCAAACCGAACGTTCAAGCCGATATCCCGGCCTTCTAACCCTTTGTCGATAAGGGAAAAACATAAGCATATTAGAATATATGTATATATACGTATATTTATACATAAATCGGTACTAGATTAAACATATATCTAGTGTGACCATATTTATACATAGATAGTACGTAACTCCTATTTAACCTTATGTTTATATTTATGCGATAAATCAAGTTGTAACTTCATTATTTAGCCAAACATAAATTTAGTAGGATACGTATATATAATCATTTATACACATGTGCTTATAATTCATAGGTATTCATATTTATATTTTTAGTTTACATTTGACATTTAAATCAAGTAAATAAGTATAATTGGGCCTTTAATTATTAAGAGTCCAAATATAAATTAAGTAAATACTATAGGTCTTTCTAATAGTCCAACACAAAATAAAATTATAAATCGAATTACAAAACATAAATGGAATTAAAGATTATTATTTGATTAATTAAACTAAATCTTTATTTTAATTAAAACAATTAAGAGTCCGGGTTCATTAACGTTCTTAGTCCGTTAGAATGTATCCGTCCCGAGAACATGGGCTTGCACAATCGGCCCGTTTCCGAGCCTAACTTGTAATCTGCCCAAACCCGAGCTCAACAATGCATACGGTCCAAGGAATTACCCAAAGGTCAGTTTCTGGGCTCGCCGGAAAATTTCCGAGGCTTCGCCGGAACCTCGCCGGATTCCGGCCATCACTGTTCACGGCAGCCCCCAAAACTCCTCAGTTACTGTTCACGGCAGCCACAACCATCAACAACAAACTTGCCAGAGTCATCCACGCCCAGTAACAGTCTACTGTCGGCCAACGATTCAACACCACAACTCAACACCACCATCAATCGACAACAGGCCATCATCACCACCACGGCATCCAACCCACCATCAATCCTATTACAACAATCCTATCACGAATCGGGTTTGAAGAAAAGAAACCATGGGAGAGGGTGAGGTGTCACCGAGTCTTACCCGCTCAACACACGATGGGCGTCAACGAGCAAGGAACTGGAGACGGATCTGGAGCAGCAGTGGAGGCCGACGGCTACGGTCGCGTCGGTGGTTCGTAAAAACCACGAAAAAATCTCGAGCGCGGGAAAAAGACTCGGTTACGAAAAACGACGCTCGATTTACCTTGAATTAATTACCCAAGATTAATTCATTCGGTAAATCACTGTAAAAAGACTTTTACAGTCCCGGTAAAAATATAAATTTTTACCCGGGTTGTTACAGTCTACCCACCTTAAAAAGAATTTTGTCCCCGAAATTCCGTCTTATCCGTGGGTCCTACCACGATAAGCTTCTGGCACACTCTGCCAGGTGTCCAAACTCAACGTGAGATACCGCTTATACCCTTAAGCGACATCTCCTCCGCTTATAAATACCAAACCTCTTAACTGAGACACTCACTCTCAGCCATGGACTCTCCACTAAGATCAAGAACCACCTCTGACTCCGAGGATGACAGCTACATTGGTGGTACGGCTTTCCCGACAAGCTCCAATGAAGAACCTCCCAAGAAGCGGTTCAAGACAGACACCATCAGTCTGAAGGAAGATGTGGTGGTCTCCCTAAGACAGCGAAAGAAGCGTGCCAGCAAGAAAGCTGAGGATAGGAAGGGCAAGGCAACGACTGAAAGCACTACAGACACTATCGCAGCTGAACGTCTCACTGAGGAAGGTCAGCTCGACGGTGATGCAGATAGAACTGGCGTGCGCGGAACTCTTTCCCCACGTAAAAAACATCCAAAAGTTTGTAAAAGACTTAGAGAAGCAAGTAACTCCTTAGAGTTCTTCTTCTCTGTATTGTAAAACCGTTATGAGATAAATAAAATAAGTTTTCTTTTTAAAATAAAAAACTCTTATGTTACGAAATCTCTTGTTAAAATATGAAAAATCATGTTTAAAGGCAGAGCAAAATATTTAAAGCAAAACAAAACCATCAAAAAGGAAAATAAAATCAAACATAAAGATGTTAAAAACAGAACCAACAAAAAGAAGTAAAACCAACATAAAGAAATTAAAAATAAAACAAAACTCGTTTAATAAAACCAAAATATAAAGAAGTTAAAACAAAAACATATTTTCATGATCGACGCTCATATCGGACGTAAACATCCTTGTTCCAGAGAAACGTGACACGCACAGCTAACGGTGACATCGATTCCCTCGTGAAAAAGACGTCCGTTAACTCGCAAGGTGACGATGACGTCACGAGCACGTCCTGTGTCCCTCGAAAGAAACGTTATCCACTTGTTCACAAATTCCGCATGAGCCAAAAATGTCTGTTAAGACTCGTATCCCTCCATGATGTCCGAACAGGTGTAAGCTTGTCGCACATGCGCTCTACTCGAGGTATGGTCCCATCCGTCTAGCCACAACAGTCACGGATGCATGTGATAAAAGATGCAGGAAAATATAGAAAAAACATAAAAAGAAACGCCAAGGTAGCCAGGGCGATAGAAAATCGTAAGATGGGAAGGGTTGAAAAACACTTGCATTTGCAGTCCGAAAAACGTATAAAGTGATGAAGTAATAAATGAAGCAGCGGCAAAATTTTCAAAAAACAACACCTTGAAGAATGAAAACGGTTGGAATTTTGTAGGAAGAAATCTGCTTTTCCTATCACCGAAAAATCCGTTAGATTTTCCCGGGGATAGGTGGGGTCTAAACATTGAAAAACAAAACGGTAATCACGCTCCCCATAGGAGTATAAAAGACGGAGTGGTGAGATGTAAATCATCAAAAGCATTTGAAAGAGAGTTTTGTATCATGTTTAGAAAAATAACACAAAACACGTTCAGAAAAGGACACAAAATCGCCAAGTCAGAATGCCTGCTTCATCATCCATCTTCTTCGTCGAAGGTGCCAACTTAGGCAGAAGAAATCGGCTAGCCTACAGCATGGTCAATGAGCGTCCAGAGGAACTACCGAACGAGCTCGGCAGGATGCCCCGTATGGTCTTCGTAGACGAACTCTACTCGTCGAGGTTCTTCGTCACTCCCATGGAAGAGACGTTCATCCTGGAGGACCAAGGCACCCTGAGGACCTCCTTCTACGGCTCGGCCAATTCCGTCATATTTTTCATTTCTGAAAGACTTCAAGAATTCAACCTAGAGCCCACTTGCCATTTCCTGGACCAAGACACCTACTACCAGCTCTCGTAGGCTCTAGCTGGAATTCCTGCATTCTATCAGATATGAAAAACATATTAGAGTTAGCCGAACCATAAAAAGAAGCCCTTAGATTACTTTGGTCCTCTAGGAAGAAAGTCTCTTCCATAGGAGTAACAAAGAACCTAGATGAATAAAGTTCATCAACAAAAACTAAACGAGGAATTCTTGCGAGTTCACTCGGTAGTTCCTCCTGCTGCTCATTCACCATGCTATAGGCTAGTCTATTCCTCCTTCCTAGAGAGGCACCCTCAACAAAGAAAATGGTAACGGGGGAAGGCATGTTTTATCTTGTTGATGTTTTTCTGTATGTTTCCATCACATATCTCTCCCCTTCTTATAGCCTGAGCTTAGACAGCTAATGTGTCAGTTTTTTCAATATGTGGACCCTCTTTCTGTCTCTGAAAAGATCCAGAAGATTTTTCGGTGATTAGAAATGTATATTTGTTTTTGAAAAGTTTGCCGCCACATTGCCCAATAATTCTGATCTTTTTCGACATGAGTGGAAGATATAAGCTTAAAACTGGCACATGTATTGCAGCCTGAAGCTAGCAATTTAAGTTATTAAACTTACCATATACAGCTAGAAGCTGGAATGCACTAGCTTGAAGCTAGAAATTTTTAAGTGTTTAAATACACATTTTTGCGCAGCTTGAAGCTGGCACCAACTTGAAGTTGGTTCATGAATTTATTGTTTGGCATGACCAGTTGGGCCACCCCGGATAAATAATGATGCACAAAATTTATTTGGTCATTTATTGAAAAACCAGAAGTTTTTACAATCAATGAATTTCCACGTGTTTGTTTGCTGCAAAATTAATTGTTTGGCCTTCCTAAGATGAAGTTGGCCCAGAATCACCAGTAAGTTTGGGAATAATTCAGGGACATGTACGCGGACTGATAAATCCGCTGTGTTGACCATCTAGTAAATTTTTATGATGCATCGACTAGATGGTCTATTGTGTGATGCAAGTTGGCATTGTGCCTACTTATTTTAATGGTTAAGCCACTTACGGGTACACATCCCTAATTATGTAATAAGACTATATGTCTAGATAATACTAGTATATTTCTTCAATGGATAATGTATATCATTGGCAATAAACCCAAACAAATCTGGGTGAATATCTCCAATTGATTGCAGGACCATTGTTGATGAAATATTACTGTTTGAAAAAATGGTATTTAACATACAACAGTACTTGTGTGCATCAAGCCAAAAAGTTATCATAAAATCTCCCCATTTAATTGGTTCATGGTCACGAACCTAGTAACTCCCATCTTCGGATCATTTATTGTACAATATATGTATATAATGCTCCACCACAGCATAGTAAAATTGGTCCTTAAAGAAGATTGGGAATTTATGTTGAGTATGTTGGGTATGTTAGTTATTAATTAAATGAAAGAGTTTACCCAACATAAGGGGGAGGAAATAAGCAGCTGGATCAAGATATTATTGAAATGCATTATCAATGTATGGTTGTTGATCCTCAAACAAATTAGTGTGAACCTGAAGTTCAAAAGATGATTCATTTGCAGGAAATTGATATGCAATTGCCAGACACATAAAGTGACCAAATATTGTATACCAGCTGCAAATGCTCCTGTTTCAAATTAATGTTCCAGAAGAACAAGTATAGTATGCAAATGAATCTAAAGTATGCAAGAAGTATACTCGGTTCCAAAAGAAAATAAAATTCTCGATAGAGAGAATGGAGCAAAAGAGATAAGATGGCCCCAGTTAGAAAAGATGGCCTCCAGTAGAGGTTCATATTAAATATCCTCCAAAAGAGGTTTTTCTGACACAATTGATAAAGTTCCAGAAGTAACTCAGGTACCTGAAATAAATAAGTATGATGAGATCTCAATTACAATGTCAGGAATATGATGAAACCGACGTGAAATAACCGTCGACGGAATATTTATTTCGTACAACGCTAAATATTATGAAAGAAAATGAGGATCATGAACCTACATCTATTGATGAATGTAGGCGCAGAATGATTGGACAAAATAGAGAAATATAATTAAGGCTGTGTTAGACTCGCTTGTAAAGCGAGGAATTTTTGGACCTGTAGTCTGTACACCAGATGGTGTAAAATTGTCGGTCATAAAATGAGTATTTGTGCGAAAAGAAAATTATAATATAGAAATATATAGCATAGTATTAATTGTGAGGAGGTATACTCCCTTGTGGTGGAAGCAATTATTTTTGATAAGTCTGACATTATATGAAAAGAATTGGAAATACATCAGATGGATGCTATTACAGCCTATATTTTTACGGATCCATAAGTCATGACATATACATGAGAATCCTTGAAGGATTCAAGTTGCTTGAAGCAACTAATAAGATAATTTGATCTTTACATGGTTTGAACCAATTTGGATATGTATTGTATAAATAAGTATACGTATGAATTTATTATTTCTTATGTTGTTTGTTCATATCTACATGTGAATTTTGTGTTTAAATATTATTGGAACTCCTGAAATAACTTCCATATGCCGTGCTATGTTTTGAAATGAAAAATCTCATAAAAGAATTAGATTGGTCCTGGAGTACCCTGTATAAGTGCAATTTATATTGCTAGGAACATAAAGCCTGAAGCTTTTGACTTAAGCCTATTGGCAAGATATAACTTTGCTCTTATTTTCGGGGTATAACAGATGTGGTATTATGTTAACCCTGTGAACCCGAATGGAATATAGGTGGTCTTTGCAGGTGTAGGTCCTTTATTTGATCAACATAAAGCACAGACAAACATATGGTACAAGTTTACACATGAAATTGCTATATCATCGGGACCACAACAGCAAGATGGCAAGGAAGGTGCTCCAACAACAAATTATGAAGATAATGCTGCCAACACTATCCAATTAAAGTAGTGATGTATCAAAAGGCTATCGAACAAATCATACGCCACCAGAAGATGACAAGGATGATTGGCATGTGACGACATCATGATAGCAAGGGAGGCCAAAATGAGGGGGAGTAGAATACACACTGCACTCTTTTTTCCTTCACCAAGTTTTTTATCCCACAGGATTTTTCTTGGTAAGGTTTTTAATGAGGCAGTTCTTCCTAAGTGTATTCTACCCAATACGAAATGACATTCAAGGGGGAGTGTTATAAAATATTAAAGTGAATGTCATTATTATATACCAAATATGGTTTTGTCCTCCTCCCTTGTTATTATCTATATATTACTGCAAAACATTGAATAAAATGATCTAACCCGAGGCAATTTCTTCTCTACCTTCTTCTTCTTCCATTTCTCAACTTCAATTCTTCAATTCTTCTTCATAAATTCTTCTATTATAACATGTTATTTATAACACTTATGGGGCATGCAAGTTTTAACTTTTTATTGATCATTTATTATTTACCAGTCCAATAAATGACTGGACTCCTTTGCATTTTTTTTTCCCCTTGTGCATCAACCCAATCCACTCCTCCCTAAGTTGGACTCCTTTTCATTTTTTCTATATTCTGCAAAACCTAAAAGTTGCGTGATCACTTGATCAGTTCCAGTCCAGGCGGCAATAATTTAATTGGGCTATCTTTTTATGCTAATAATTTAATTGGGCTATTCAAATATATCATACTGGATAGAATGAAGACGAAGTCATTTCCCGACTTGCATTAGGTTTTGGGCCCAAACACAGACATGGTCGTATCGTAGGTAATTCTGAGAGATATATTTTTTAGTTTACATTTTGAGGGAAATCTTTTTCTTCATTATTACATTTTTCTCTTATTTTATCAGCCTCAATCTCAGCTACAAATGTTTATAGGTCTCAGTCGCATACGCCATAGGGAGGACTAGCCAAAGAGAGAAGGCTTCCTGAATTCTATTATAATTTAAAGCCTTAATGTTTATTGTAGGACTCTTAAGTAAAATTGTTTTCACTTTACTAGAAATTCATGCTTTTGCACGTAAACTGCTCTAATTCCTTTGCTTACTTATTGGAAGACACCTTTTATATATACATTCTTTTTTGTGTTGGAATTCTTTTATATGGATGTATCATATATCCTCCAAAGAGAAATTTATAACTACCTGATGTAATCGAAAATTTCCGGCCATTGTTGTTATTGATGGAGTGATTTGTTTACAGAGAAAAGGTGCGATGAATAGTGCCTGGGCCAGAGACATATTCATTACACCATAAAGAATAAACGGGTTTTGGGGGTATTTATAGAACAGGTGTCTCGTAGGCGGGCTTGTCGGCCAAGTTGGACTCGATAGACTTGGACTCGGTCTTCGGACTTGGGCTCCCTCAGTAATGGGCCCAGTGGGGGTAAACTACCCTGTATCAGTACCTATCCACACTTCATGATATGAAGAGGTGTGTAGATGAGATTAGTTGCTAGAACTAGAAGTTGGTCAGTACTATTTGAGAGACATGATTAATGCAGTAACCACAACATTAAAGGCGCGAGTTAATGGCCGATTAGGGGTTACTTACCGATACTGCAGAAAAAGCACAAGTAAGTATGCATACGGGACCAAGCATGGAAATCCTAGAGCAAAAAACCAGAAACAACTAATTAACTACCTGCAGCTCTTAATTTGTTTAACCCAGCTTGCAAATTAGACATAAGTTTGAATCAATGTGCATTGTGGAGGTGAAGAATCGGATGCTTAATTAATGAGTGCACCATAAGTTTGAATCAACTCTGCTTGTAATCACAATTATATAGTGAAATGGCGTCATTTAGCAGATTAACCAGATCATGCAACTGTCTCTTTTCATCTGTGGGGTGAGCCAATGCAATAGCCCACCAGAAGTTGTCACCAATTGACGAGTCAGACATATAGGTGGCTTTTGTTCGAAGCCTGAGATTGACTGTTTCAACTAAAATGGATGGCTTTGGGGAACCTAATGATAAGGCTTTTGTTGCAGACATGCAACACTTCCATATGAAACATGACAATGTTTCAATGCGTGACGTCTTGGCCTCAGGGTTTCCATTAGCCGCCTTGGCTTTGAGCGAGGCTATAGATCACTTGGCATCAAAGACGAACCTTCTTGTGATGTAGTTAGCTTCTGTGAACCACATGTTCTATATGAGAGATAATTGGTTTTGTGGGAATGAGGATCTTGGTGGGAAGAAATGGGTACCTCACTTAAAGCGGAATATACAACTCCCTTAGAACCCCAAGTAGCAATGAAAGCCTTGAAATTAAGTTCCTGCGTCAACTAGTTTGTGAAAAAAAGAGAGGCCTAATGCGCTCCCCCCACAAGAAAATACACTCACCTGAGTCCTGACATGCAACTAGAGCAACACTCAGTTCGACCTAGGTAAAGGGTTTGGTTGGAAGGAGTTGGTTCAATGGCTCAATTTCTTGGGCTTCAAAGAAAGGAACATCCTCATAGAAACTGTGAATGAAGAGAAGAGATTATCAACCAGTCTTCCTGATAAAGGGTAGTAGAGATCAAGGGCTAGTGAGAGAGACCTCTTTAGCTGGAGGATGATATTGGACTTGGGATCATCATTCCTACTAGGGTAGAAGAAGACCATGGGTGAAAAAGTTGTGGGAGTAAGTTGGTCTAGAAGGGAGAGTAAAGTCTTCCAAGGTGCCTTGTTAAGCTTCCAAAACCACCAAACGAAACAGGTGACTGAATGTCACTAGCATCACCAAACTGCAAAGAATAGTTTTGTTGCCTTCTAGTCTCATTTATAAGGATACATAATATAGTTATAGCTTCAAATTAAGTATGGCGCAACATAGAAAAGCATCTGTAATACACGATCAAATGCTGCTGGCAATGGACTGAAAAGTAGATCAAAGATGTTAGATCAAAACAGCAAAGTGTGTACCATTAGCAAAAGTAACAAGTGAAGAAAACAACCGAAGGACAGAAAAATCTTTGCTCCAACAGATGCTCACGAAGACTAATTGTCAAAGAAAGGTCAATCTGAGAACTATACAGATGCTTTTCTGTTCTTCTGGATGCTTCCGCACCAAGAAGAAATAGAAAAAATGGAGAAGAGTAAACTGCAAAATCTCATATTTAGCAGGGCCAGTGTACATTTGACAACATATATATAGACAATACCATATTTCCGTTACTTGGTCCTTACCTGTCACGGTACGTAGGGAACATCCCATCTGTAACTCTCTGTATCTCCAGATTCTCAAGAGAGACTCCCTACAAAGTGGAAAAATGCCAAACCATGCATTTCCAATCAGCTCCAGGTATCAAGAATACAAAAATTAATAGAAAATCATATGCAATTCGTTGAAGTATGACAGGTGATTCTTGTCAACAATATTTTGTATTCTTTAGAAGGCAAAGAATGATACTACAATTATAAGAAGAAGGTGCTTGTTGAACATTCGTAAGTAACTACTTATGGTATGTAACTAGAGCNTGAGCCAGATGAAACCACCATGGGTACGGCGCTTGTTGATATGTATGCAAAAAGTGGAGCTGTTGGGTATGCTAGCTGGGTTTTCGGTAGAATGGAGGAGCGGACTATGTGGACTTGGAGTGCAATGATTCTGGGGCTAGCTCAGCATGGGTTTGCCAGGGAAAGCTTAGAGCTCTTCCTGAAGATGAAGAAAAAGTCTAGTCTTCTATACGCCCGAATTATGTCACATTTCTAGGGGTTCTTTCTGCTTGTAGTCATGCCGGTATGGTAGATGATGGGTTTCGGTACTTTCACGAAATGGAGTACCACCATGGGAGTAAACCAATGATCCTGCATTATGGTGCTATGGCTGATATCTTCGGGCGTGCTGGCCGTCTTACAGAGGCTTATGCTTATAGGAAGCAACATGATGAGCATAGTATATAGTTTCATTTCTGTCTCAAAATTTTAAGCTAAATGGCATCAAGTTGAAACACCAACATTGCCAGAACAAAATATCCGCAACTTAAATTTGAACAGTATAGAAATGTCACCTGGTATAGCATCAAAGATATCCCAGCATTAAAGTCATAGCTGGAGAGCACAAACTTGTTAACCAATATAATGCTGCAGGAGGAAATGCAATATGCAAGGCCAGAGAATAAGGCTTGATTGCGTAATTTATATAGTTTACTGCCACGTATCTCTTTATCTCTACTTTTCAACAATTTGGCACCTTCCAAATCAACTTCATTGTCTTCCTGAGACCTCATTGCAAAAGGACTTACCTGGAAGATGATATAAAAGGATTATATCATGTCTTGTTTAACTCGGTTGTTAACAATGGGCTTGCTCTCTTGTTTAACTCAGTTTTGATTTGTCATATATTGCTGCTGGACAGAGTCTTCAAACTGAGACTGAGGAATTCCACACATGCATATGCCATAAGGAGACTCCAATTCACCAGGTAAACACATCATGCTAGAGGGAGCCGAAGCCTTAGAATGATCAAAAGCGCCATTTTTCAAGAAAGTTGTTCTCTGATTCTCATGTAGTCCCTCAAGATTCTGAGGGAACCCAGTGGCATCTGCTTTTGTTGTTTCGATTTGATGCTCTGTATGGCCAGGGACTGAAGGTTCACCTATACCTTTCTCAATAATTCCTTCAGCCAAGGCTCCAGTTGCCTTGTTCATAGCACGAGCTAGACTCTGATGCACCGAGGTTGTATCCAATAAAGTGCCAACACCGCACTCTTTTTTTTGCTCTTGCGCCACAGTATCAGAATGTGCATGAGGCAATGCTTTCTGACACATATGACAGCCCTCCAATCTTTGAGTTTGAATTTTCTCTGGAAAATTTAGTTTTTGAGGATGCACCAATCCATCTTAGAAGACATGTTCTGACTATGGAACTTGATGCCACGTATAGCCTCCTCCAACTGTTGGTGGTGGTTGGGCATGATAAACAGTATAGCTTGGATCAACAGGAAGTTGGACAATCCTTGTTCCAAATGTATTCTCATCATGATGGGGATGGGATTGCACCAACGGCTGAAGCACAGGTGGTCTCATATAAACATGAGAAGGCGAAGCTGTCACTATCTGCATAGGAATAAATTGGCATGGAGTGACACCTGCATTATTGACATGAAAGTGATGCTGGATGAGTACAGATCCTACTGTTCCCGGGATCTGCGTATTTGGAAAATACATTTGGGAAGAAGCATGAACATAATCAACAGGATTTCTGAATTCCTGACGAGGATCCGCAGAAGTCTGCAAGGTAGAGGCATGTGATATGGAAGTCATACCCCATTTGCTGTTGGGATGCAGTGATGGGGACATGCATCTCATCTTCAGCCTCAGGTTGAGAACACAAGGTCTGGGGAGGGCCAGACTTGACAAGGGGAACACCGAATGCATTGCAGATGCATCTGCTACATAGACTGGAGGGTTTGCGATCCACTGTTGACAATTTTGAAGTACGTAGTATCACTGGCAGTAGCTGAATTCTCTCTAGGGGAATACACGGCAGTTGATGGAGGACTGGCCACATCTGCATGACCAAGACCTGAACTATCAATAGCCTCTCTGCCACTAAAATTAGGATTTTGGGTTGAACTTGCACTAGCTATACTCCCTTTCCTGGTGATACCCCAAAAGCATCCATAATGTTTTTAAAACCTTAATTGGTTAAACTAATGTGCATATATATACTTACTCTGTTGATCTGATGTAGTCTAAAATTTTCTTGCCATCTTCCACACTGATTACAGTTGCCGGTAACGGGTAACCCAAAGCAATGTCACTGAAACTTGAATCAGCCATTATGACAGCCGCACCATCAGCCATTAGAATGGCTGCAGAAACAAAATGCCTGGCTTCACAGAAAACTATCCTTTTTCCCACTATATATGTGTTCATGGCTCCAGGGAAGCAAACACTGGCAATTTCTGGGTTAGCTCCAGCTGAATAATTGGCTGCATCTCCTCCCCAAATCAAAGGGTATGTTGTCCCATTGAGATCGAAGCTATTGATGGAAAGATCCTTGTTTGTACATCAAGGTAGAGAGAATTGGTATCAGTATTAAATTATTGAAACATGGTATACTATACTGTTTATATTACGAAACCGCAGCCACTAACTTACTGGGATGATTAGTCCATTTCCAAGGACCGCTTGTGAGATAAACTTTCTGTCAATAGTGCTAGCTGAGACAGTCATAATCCATGGTGCATAATTGGTAACAGTATAAGGATAGGGTCCCGAGTTTGCAGCAGAACATGAGGTTACTATACCATGCCTCATGGCATGGTAGGATCCAATGGCAATTGGGCACTCCATATTTTTCAAAGGAAAGACAGAACCAAGGGACACAGAGATAATGTCCACACCATCAGCTATGGCATCATCAAATGCAGCAAGGATATCTGCACTAAAACATCCTTCAGACCAACAAACTTTGTACACGGCAATCCTTGCATTTGGATAGACTGTTGCTGCTGGATTTCCCTCCCATTTGTCACCTTTCACCACATTGTCATTTAATTTTACTACTTCGTTTTCCTTGCCAACTAAGGCAGGGCTTCTTTTCCTTTTATTTTTTGGAGCATTTATCTTGAAATGTCAAGGAAATGAAAGGAAGGTTCTCTCTAATCCTCATACTGCAGAAAGTTTCCTCAATGCCATTCTCATTCTCAGTATTGTACCTTCCTCCTCGTCCTCCTCCCTATAACCCTGTTGCTGTCGTTCTTCCTCTCTGACACTAGGAGGTGTTTCTATCTTGAGTCCTTCTCTTACCATGACAAATGTTTCCTCTCCTGTCATCCTGACTCTGAAGCCTCCTCGCCATTTCTTGGTCAATGTTGAATGCCTCTGCCAGAAACCTGGTGTCCATCCCGCAGAATACATTGTTATAGGATCCCCCTTTGGCCCCAGGGTCTATGATAAGGACGTGGCCTTCCCTTCCTTGCCGGCCAGGGGGATGCTGCGGCTGCCCTCCTCCTGTTGTGGATTGAATTCGTCTTCTGGGTTGCCAGCGAGATAGAAATTCTGCAATACAAGAATCATCCAAAAAAAGCAGATAGTACATACTACCCTTTTCTTGAAATTAAGCATATAGTTTAATGATTACTATTTATTAATCAAAATTTTCCTACGTACTCTAGGGTAGAAGTCAAGTTGGTTCTCTTGCTGTTGGATAGGTCAAACAGATTAACAGGGACAACAGGCTCATTTCCATCATTGTAGAACCAGTGGCCAGTGGGCTACTACAGGGGGCATAGCAATGACATCGCCTTGGCGGAAGCGGTGAATCTTCTGGTGCTGGTCCTGGAACCTACGCTGCAGATGAGCTTCGTGACTCCTGAGATTCCTGGAAGGTTTCAGGACATCCAGGGGACAAGGTTCCTGTTACACCGTGTGTTACCTGTAGAAATGTATATATATAAGAGCATTAGTTCTATAACAATATCAGCAGAAACCAAATGTATGGCGCACTAACTTATTATTACCTTGGACAACGTATATGAGTTTGAGCAGCATTGAATCAGCCATTTGTTGGAGACAGCAGCAGTTTTGATGGACCCAAATCCCTGTCTTTTGAGTCTTGTCTACATCAGGAAAAATCTCAGTTTTAATGGACCCAAATCTGTTTGAACAGAATCTCAAGGATGAAAATCGTTCTCAGGAGTTCTTCAAGGTGGCAACACCCCCCTAAACTCTACCCCGACCAGAACCATGCTTTCACTCAATCCCTTTATAAGCTCATATGTTTCTTAAATGTTCAATGTTTCAACATTAATTGACTCGTGTTCACACAACAGATCTACCCCAAGAACAATCTTCAATCAGTAATCCTTGAAGAATCAAGGGTTCAAGGAGAATCAAAGCTTCAAGAAGAAGAAGAAGAAGGCGTCGTCTCGGTTATAACTTCCAAGGAGATGGAGATGAAAAAGAAGAAGGCTTGGTCCAAGTTCAAGTGCATGGTGGAGAATGCAATCGTGGAGAGTTTCCTCGTTGAAAAACCAAGGAAGAGCCTCTCAAAGAAAGACGTCCAGAAGGTGAGGCAGCAGCGGAAAGAGATTAGCCTGTGGGCGTGCCTTTATTGCCAAGCAAAGGCCACGAATGCACCGATACTTTGCTCTTGAAATTCTTGGTTGCAAAAGATTTCAGGGTTCACGACGCATTCGAGATGCTTCGAAGTACTTTGAAATGGAGGAGAGAACATAAGATCGATGGGATTCTTGAAGAGGAGGTGGAACCTGATCTTGAAAAAGTTGTGTACATAAATAGCGTAGGGAAAATGGTCAACCTTGTACTACAATGTGTATGTACCCTTTAGCGATACTCATATGTTGAAACATGTTGGACCTCTTCATCTTGTAACATTGAACTTGTTGAACAATTGCAATGAAAGGATAGAGCGTACTCCACTCAACATGTCTCTTGTACATATATCCCACATTGTGAGATGTGTAGGAAGATTTAATAAACACTGCAGTGTCCTACTAAATGTTTAGTCTATTCCTCTGCACATGACGAAAATTCGAAGTGATATAGAATAAATAAATTCTTAGCAAGGAAGAAGAGCGAGTGTATATGTGACAATGGAAATCCCAAGGTCCCCATGGCTAACTTAGCCATATAGTTAGTGATAAGTGATGTTATGAAAAAAATTGAGGGCATTTTCCGGCCAAACAAAAAATTGATGGCATTTTTTAAGAAGTCTGGGATACAAATTGAGTAGTGTGTCGTGTGTGTTGTTTCTTTTTTTTTTTTTTTTTTTTTGATTACATACGTGTATTTTTTTTTTTTTTTTTTTTTTTTTTTGATTACATACGTGTGTGTTGTTTCTCATGCACCAAAATACTTCATCCTTTACTCAATTCTTTAGCCTTCCTCTGTGCTTCTACAAAAAGTTGAAGAAAAGACTTTTTTTGTTTCAAGTAAAGCTGATCAAGAGAAGAAGCCATGAAGATGAGGCGGCAGTCACGACAAGACCAACAACACAAGGGTAGGGAGGTTCATAAGTATCAGCAATATCACCAACAGCAGATGCAGAAGCAGGTTCAATGCAACAAGGGAAAGGCCACTAAGTTCAAGAGGAGTTGCTCCAATCTTGAAGAGGATGGTGCTTCCTTGGCATTCTCTTGCCCGCTTGCATTGCCTGCACTCCCTCGTATTGATAGAGCACTTGAAATACGTATGTATATAAATAGAGGATTAGATTCATGCTTGAGTCCTTATAAATAATGGTTAAGTTTTTGGCATCCATCTACAGTCTCCCTACCCTCGCTATATATGTCTTATGCTCGCACATTTTCTTGTAGAACACCTCGGAATCGTCATGATTAATTATAGCATTTCACGTTTGTTAATTAAGATATATATAGATTTTGGTTTTGCAAACATTTTAGTCATTTTGTTTCCCGTTTCTTGTGTATGTTTTCATATTGAAACATAATGAAACTACTAGAAAATTGAGTTTTAGCTAAGGATTTTGTGAGGGACTTTACAACAAACCCCTCACTAAATTTCAGACCTTGTTAAAATGCTCCTAACAAGCGGGTTTGCGAGGGATTTTGTTAGGGCTCTTTTTGCAACGGATTTTATGAGGGATTTGCCCTCATAATTGGTGAGAGGCACACGTCTCTTGCAATATGGACCGTCACTAGGGCCCTCGCAATTGAGAGGGAAAAATCTCTCGCAAAACAATCTGTCACTAAATCCCTTGCTAGTAGCTGAGGAAATAATCCCACGTAAAACATTCCCTCACTGATTCCCTCACTAGTAGTGAGTCAGAACCCTAACCCTCACAAAATCCTTCACAAAACAACTAAGAATTTATACGAATGACCCTCACAAAATCCGTCACTAAACTTGAAAGAAAAAAAATCGTAATTAAATTGCAATTTTTTAATTAAAATAACTTTTTCACAATTATTATCTTTATCAGTCAATTGGTTTAGGAGAAGATTGACACTGAAAACCTTAAAATTTATTGATAATAAAATTTACAATTAGAAGTATAAACTAAAATCACAAAATCAAAATAACTATAAATGAAACAATAAAGGTAAAAGAGATCTTACATGACTAATACAATTTACAATGACTGCTCTCGTCCTTAAAAAAAAACTCTCAAAAAAAAAATGCTGGAACCGAACATTTTTTTTCTACTAACAGCACAAGTCAACACTGATCTGGCCTTTACCACATCGGAAATAACCAAAGGGTTTGTGTAACAGCCCGGGTAAAATTTGGATTTTTACCGGGACTGTAAAAGTCTTTTTACCGTGATTTACCGAATGAATTAATCTCGGGTAATTAATTCGAGGTAAATCGGTAGTCGTTTTTCGAAACC